>CABEEJ010003508.1:0-27852 GCA_901482245.1 Timema douglasi | reverse complement strand
AAAAAACCCAACAAGGTGGCTCAAAATTGACGGCGATAACAGGTAAGTTCAAACAAACACATAGGATTAGTAGGGAAACTTTTGAAGAGCTTGAACGACTCGTAGGTTTCGCCAAGCGCTAAAGTAGTAGTCTCCTTGGTGAACAAATGAAGCATTTTTTCAATGAAAAAGATGCCTAGGTTATTGGTTGCTTGATTGTGCGTGATTAATGCTTGGTTTTGATCTTTTCGGTGGAGAAGGGCCTAAGTTGCTTGTGTAGTTCATTTGTTATAATACATGGGCTGAATAGCTTTTCTTGATTAACTTAGATTTTAAAAGAGAATGTAAGAGCCTAGTTCTGTATGGATATAGTGTAATGTTGTTAAGTGTTTTGGTATCCAAGATCAGATAATTGATATAATTAATTTGGTGTAGGAGACAATATCGGGCTTTTCATAGTCACATTTATTTTTGTCACACTATCATGGTCATAAGTGCCCTCCTGCGAGCTTATGTGTAGCAAACATTTATATCAGAAAGGATCCAAACACAAAAATTGTCCATTAGACCTATATATTATGTTTATTTTGAGTTATTAATTTATATCTGACTTTTGTTTCTAATCTTTCTTGGACATAGTCCACTTCACTATTCCTTCCCAATTTGTATCTCGTTAACTTAGAACATTATGGTACAAAGTACAAACACAAAAGGAAATCTTAAGGGCCTCATACGGCTATTAAATTATATCTTAAAATCAAATAAAAAGTTATAAAACAAAAGATTTTTTTTGCCTTAAATTGAGTTGGAACAACTACCAAAACTCAAATTTCCTAGTATTCGCACAGCTCTAAAACAAACACTGGAGTCTGAAACAAATTTATGTTCCCTTAAATATGTAAACATTGATATTTGACAGATCTAAGTTTTATGAAGATTACTTATGTTCATGAACACAGCCCGAGATACTTAGTCCCTTATTTTTCTAGCAGTATTTTTATTTCGAGAATTCTCCTTTTTTCTTGTGATTGTGCAACCTGTCAGTTCCTTTATGACAATGAACTGTCCATTATAGTTCTCTTATATTGTGAAGCGACTGTCCCCCATTTTTTCTTACTTGTAGTTCACCGACCTACACTTCTTGTGGACTTTTTTGTAACAAGGAAAGTTCAGTTGTCTTGTAATGGAACCCCCCCACGCTTGTCATTTCTCGCAGCATAATGTCTCTTGAACTCTCTGTTATATTTTGATCATCATCATCATCACACTCACTCCCTAACATTTCATTCTGACTATCTTCTCTGCGATGAGGCGGAATTATCCTGACTGTGACCTGGTCTTGCCACCAAGAGAACCAATCAAACTCGTGGAGGGTTACTGACGAATTCATCCACAAATAGAAAGAGGTTGTAAACAGTATGACCAACAATAGAAACGACACACTAGTCCATCGGGCGACTATGATGTCATGAGTGTGTGTTCGTGAAAGGTGGTCCACCGCGAGGACTGACAGATACGTTCCTCCAAAGCAGAGTGAGGCCATTACTAACCCCATGAGCAGGTCACACTTCAATCTGCGGAACTCTGCGGGTCTCCCAGGCTCTCGGGGGGACATGAACCAGTACCATAGAGACTGCACGGCTGTGTAGCGCAGGAAGCGCTCTGTGTGAAAGATAGTGTTGCAAAGCTCGCAAGAGGATCTGCGAGATTGTTCCAGCCAGCGCTGTAGACAGCTCAGGTGCACAAATCCTAAAGAACCCTGAAACACGTTGCGTTGAAAATAGACATTTGATTTTGATTCAACCAATAAAAATAGCTAGAATTTCATTTGTCTATATCTTACATGTGTGACTGAGCTTATCTAAGATTCCATCTCGATCAGCCTTGGAAGCTTTACTCAACTATAGTTGAAACCAGAAACTGTGGCAAAGTGTGATTTTCTGCATTATTCCCTTGACAACCACAATATTTGAATCAGTCAATAAGTTTTTCAATTTTATATCTATTTTAATTTTTGTTATATTCCTTATATATGTTAAAACAGTTTCACTCGTTTAATAACTATTGTACTCTAGAGTAGGATACAGAAAATCCCACCATGGTGCAACGTCTAGTTTGAGCTGTGTAACCTACTAGAGTTAGATGTTATCCGCAGGCTGATTAAGTGTTCATTTTCCATCTTGGTTAATATAATATGAATAATTATTTGTTTAGTTTAAAATAGATCAAAACACAATATCTTTGAATAAAACACTATTAATATTTATAGAATTTGTGCCAAATACTCACTGATGAATTGTTTGTTGTTGTATGTCATGAAAACTAAAAACTAACCACTTTATTTAAATTAACTTCCAAGGCCTAATGCCGGGATCAAGATCAAATTAATGTTCGTGTAAGAATCTAGCCAAACTCTTTTATTGTGGGTAACATTAGACTTCTTTTACGCATGATGGTGAAAGCCATCGCGTTTTGTGTCATGTGACACACTATGGCAAAAGCCATCACATTTTGTAGGTTCATTTTCCACATGCAGCATTTGCCACCCGTTAAAAAGAATAGTAGTGGGGTGATACATTGTACAGTGCCTTTGTGTTGGAGAGTGGAAGATCGTCATCTATTATGTGTATCGTCAAATTACGTTGAAAAGATGGAAAAGAAAATATGATGTTCATCTCATCAACTTTGCAAGATTTAAGATGGGGCAACAGGGACAGATTTTTTTTAACTATTAAAGAATGTCTGTAGTATCCATCGGTGAGCTGGTGGTCGAATTCCGAGGAACGATTCAAACTAAACAACATTTGGTGCAAGGCTTATCATTTTCTCAACACGAAAAGTTGGTATTAACTCAGTAAGTCTATACAAAATATTTTAAATAAGTACAGGCAGTGAGAGGGTTGGTTCTAGGGCGGGAGGTAGACAGTTGCCATTTGTTTAGGGCGGAAGATTCGGAGGGGTGGTGAAAATGAATTTTTTTTCTCATTTCTTAATTTACATTTTACCTGTATTTATTTTTATAAATTTTTTATTACTCCTTAATTCAAGCATGGGCTCAAGCAAGTTTTTTTTAAATAGTGAGCTATCTATAGAACAATGTTGTACGTCATATAGTGCACACTTTATGTGTGTTAAATTAGGATTTATTCTTTTAGGGGGAAAAAAAGAAAAATTGAATTTATAACTCAAGATTTGATTTTGGATTTCAAACACTTTAAATATTTTCTATTCAATATTGTAAATTTTTATTCGTTAAAAATTTGTCCTATTTAAATACATGAAACAGGAGAGGTTTTTTTAGACAAGAGGGTGGCATTTTCATGTTTTACAGGTTTTTTAATAGGAAAGGGAGGCATTTTCATGTTTTGCTTACGGCAGCAGTTGGTCCTGGGCTAAGATAAAATATCACTAAGGCTATGCATATTTATTATGTTATATTTTTTACAATATTTGATTTTTCATAAACAAAATATTACATGTGTAAATTATCACAAAGTTTTCACTCTGCAATGTGTGTCATCTTGTTAAATTTGACCAAAAAATTATGTTTTTCAAGACTAAATTCGGAACTAATAAAAATGTATTGCAAAGTAATTTAGTAGTCAGCACTATCAATACTCAAAATCTTGCAGATTAAAAATAGGTTCAGAATCAGACATCAACGAATTGTGACTTTAAGTAGAAGACTGAAGTAAGTCCATCAGGACTTATGACTCCAACAGATAAACCTTCCATATGGACTTCTGGGTTAGGGTTGGTCTGGACCAGATACACGATCTCCAGTGCTTTCACTATTATTAGGATTATTGGCGCTTATAAAAACTATAAGAAAATATAAATTATTCAAATGACACAATAATCTAACTTGAAACCTCCACACAACTGGACTAATCTTGTAGATACTAGGCAGGGGCACACAGCACTGACGTCTAGACGACGGGCAACAAGCAAGCAGTGTGTTTGCAAAAATGGACCCATAAGATGCCATGTACTTAGAATATTTCATGTAATTTTTGCCGCTGGCATTTTATAGGACATGGCGACAAATTTTTCAGACAGAAAAGCATAAAAGGACTCATTTGTTCTCTGTGACTTACAAAACGCGATGGCTTCTGCCGTCATGTGTCACACGGCACAAAACACATGCATGAAAGTGCTCTAAATGATTGGGTTTCATTTTAGTGAAAATTTGTTTTCATACAGTCCAACTTCATTGTCCGTGCTTTGCTCGAGTTTTTATGATGTATGTGAATCCTGATCACACACTAGATTATTAACATTAAGTGAACATTAAGTAGATCGCGATTCCAGATTAATCTAAATATACAATTCATTTTACTCTTAATGCTCAAACTTGCAATACATAAAATAATTTTAGGTTATATTTTCAAGTTATACTGGACTTCATTATATTTTGATACATTACCTTGCATTTACAAGGGCTTACTACACACTCATCAACCTCTACATCAAAACAAATCCGACAAAACTGATCATCTTCTGTAAGATTAACATTTTCTTTATTGTCATCACTCTGTTTTCTTGAAGAGATATCTAATTTAGAAGATTGTTTTCTTGAAGAGCTATCTAATTTGGTTGGCTTAGCCATTCCCTACATATTTTAATTTCGTGTGACACTACAAATTCTATCTAGGGTATTGCTTGCTAATTTCACGAGAAAACTTTCATTCACTAACTTAACTCTGGAGTCAAACATATTATAAAGAACAGAGGAAACACATTATTTAGTGCCTTTAAACTTTGTTTTAATCTGCACGTAAAGCAAATATATATTATGTATTGTTGAGTTGAAGATTGAAATTAAAATAAATATTTGAGCCTAGCTAAAAAATGATAGTCTTAACAAGTCAAGGCCTTCTAGAAGTAATATTAGTACTACTATCATGCCCATTACCCAGTAGTATTTCAATATAAATAGGCCTACTTGATACATGTAAAATTGCTACTACAGCTAATAAATGAGTAATGACTATAATATCATGTTAACAAATAGCATTTCCCCCTTTAATATTGATTAGACCTAATTATGTTGACTAGAATATCCTTCACTTTATATAATTGTATAGTTGTGTTGTATTAGATATGTAATATAGCCAGGTAATAATAGCTCCAACCAACGAAATGCAGTCATCATTTGAAGACAGTGGCAAAAGAGTTCTACCATAAAAAGATCCAGAATCTATTTCACACATCCAAGTTTCACTGTTGTTGAATGAAAACAACAGTGAACTGCGGCGAAGGTATTTCCCATTAGGATGCAATCGTGTAGCTCTATCTTATTTTCTGGTTAATCTGTGAGATAGGTTAGGATATTAATCTTTAATACAGTAGCTCCATGGCTTCTTTGGTGCTGAATGACAGATCACAGCTGACTTCTGACAGTCAAAATTTAGGTATAAACCTAAATGTTGACTGTCAAAAGTGACAGCTGCTAAACACACGTTTTTGAAGATCATCTGGTTCGGCGTAGGGATACGTAATTCGGTCTGGTGACTTTTTAAAGCTGTCAGTCAGCACCAAAGAAGCCATGAGGCTACTGTATATATACACACACACACACACACAAAATATGGATTTTACAAAGAATAAAGAACATAGTTCACATTTTATATTGGGGCCATTGGACAAATTAAGAGATGGTGGCTGCCTCTAGGAGAAAATAAGTAGTCACCACCCAATCCCCCAACTTAGGTTTTATTCTATCGGAAATCATCATGAGTGAGTGTGAAACGTGCAACCCATATTATCTGTGTTATTTTATAGGTATTGATAATATATATCAAAAGTGACAACTGTCGATAACATGACTTAATGTATAAATATATTAAAATTATTTTAATATGGTAACTTTTGTTATTAACTGACTTCTACTGATTTTCCTAACAAAATAACACTATAGTTATGAACATTTAAAAAAGAATGATGAACACAAAGAAAAAAAACCCCACAGAAAATAAACAAATTCAATCTGAATAGTATGTAATGTATAATTCTTTTAGATAAACAATCTCCTTTCCCCCCTTAAATAACTAACAACAAAATTATAACTATTCATAACATTATTTTTACCAAAATTCTAAATAACACTTCATTAACAATTATAATTACTCTCAAAAAATACATATACCAATTGACAAGTGATGGTTGGTTTTATAACCTTAGAGGCGTATTCATTATGTATGGATAACTAAACGACTACCCCCTAATTAAAGTAAGCTCATGTAACAATAGGAACATGCATGTTTTATTGATATTAAGCCCCAGTTAGTTCATAAACACACCATGTGACATTGTCAGTAGCAGAGCAAATGGACTTGAAACAGGAGACTAGTTTCAGGAGAAAGTTGAAGATTGACCTCCATCAGTAGGAGAATGGTCTAAGGCAGGAGTCTCAAACTCATGACCATATCCATGATTTTGTGCGGCCCACTAACCTTATAAGTGAATCATCATGTGATACTATCCAATTCTTTTCATAAATTATCTAAGGCTTTTTTCATGATTTTCGACACCCCTCCCCTCTTGCACTTGGGATTGTGAATTTTTTTTTGTGTCACCCCCCTCTATCTTACATGATTTTTATTTACAATTTAGTATATAAGATTATTTTAATGGTTTAATTACTTTTAGATATAAGGATTGGTAATAAAGTGAGTGATATGAAATCTTATAATATTTTTATTGCAGTAAAATTAGATGTAGTGCATCATAAGTAAGATAAATATAAGTGTAATTTTATAATGGTGACCTGGCGGTCTAGGGGGTAAGGTCTCAGACTTATGTGCTGGCGGTCGGGGTTCAATCCTCGGTTCCGGCACACATTTATCTGATTACCCAACCCTCTCTTCACCTCTGATAAGATGTCTTGTGAATGTGGGGAATGCCAGGCCTCCACCGTGGTTCGGATTCCACGTTAGAAACTGTAGGTCATCCATTTCATCTCACAATCACCCTACCATTACACATTAGCGTAAGTGCGTATAACCCGAACGGGTAATAAGACGCAGTGCTAATAATAATAATAATTTTATAACTGATATATTTATTTTCTAACAAAAAAATATACGTTTTTTAGATTCCACCATAAGCATCACTTTACCTGAGATGGAATATGACCCCCTTCCTAATAAGAAAACATAAGAAAATAATTAACTCCTTCTCACTCAAAAATCTTTGCAATTTAAGGACGGACCCTGAAAAAACACGAATAAAATAAAATATTTTGAAATGTAATAACTAGTGATTTGGCAATATTTATTGAAATTGAATGTGAAGTTAGTGTAACAAATCCGTGTTCTTTCTTAAGAGACAGATCAATGTATCATTCCCAAAATTTGTTTAGTTTGCACAGCAAATATGTACTGTACAAATGTTTGGCAGCACAAAAATGTGTCAGTTTCTCACATGAAATGAAACCAAACTCATGAGGGATCTTTTCTTACGAACACACATTTATTGAAAGTTAAAAAAAAGATTTATGGCATCAGATTTAAAATCCTATATTCTCACTATCATTGCAATATCATATTCTTTACATTTAAAAACAACACCAGGACACCGGAATCGAACCTGGAACCTTTGGTGTAGTACGGCAATTCTCTGACCACTGCTCAGGGTCATTCTTCACAGGTGACTTGATATTATTACCAACCACAGTGTTTTCACAGTTGACCAGGTATTGATGTTAATGAAATGTTTATGACCAAGACAATACCAGAGTTTGGTTTGATAACGCTATCCTTGAAAAAACTAAACAGTATAGGTGAGTTTACACGAGTGACTTGGTTACATCTAGGTATCAAGGGTTTATGACCAAGTGGTTCTGATCAAGGTGGAGTGCGAAAAAGATTTTGAGATTTTTTTGAGAACAAAATTGGTGGTTGGGGTGGAGTAGATCTAACAGCTGGTAGGTGACTTATGTGATCCTACTACATATACTGTCAATCAAAGGAAAATGAGCTATTTAATTTTATATTTAGATCGCTGCTTATTTTGACAAGTCCTAATATTTACCCAATATATCAAACTAAACATGTCTTCCCAAAAATAACCTTAAGAAAACATGAAGTACCTACTTATGTAATATTAAATAGGCCTAGATAATAGTGTACTCTCATTATTTTATCTATAAATAAACAGTTTTAAGTACCTACTTACTGCCATGTATTTCTAGCTAGTAATTGCTGTATATTTTAATTTACAAAAACCATATGCATGAAAAAAGTGTATTGAGCAAAAACATTTTGTAATAAATAAAAAATTACAAAAACTTAAATCCATTGACTATGAAGTTATACTCGTTTAGATCCAACATAAGAAGTGATGCTGTTTTAAAATTGTCGCAAATATTCTCATTTCACTGACCTCAAAATTTCATGAATATTTGCCAAGAATGTCCTGAAATTTAATGACAACTTTTTCTCTTAATTTAAAAAGTTTGTTAAATAATCCCACTATGCTCATGATAAATATTCAGGAACTGATGATTTCAACCTGTGAAGAAAATTAAACTCTATGTTTGTACTGGAGCAATATTTTATTTATTTTGGCCAAAAAAAGGTTTAGCAATAAAAACTGTAAAAACACTGGCCTTTTCTCCCATCCCAACTTAATTTTCCTAATTTTACAAAGTTCTTCCTCGACAAACAAAATGCCCACCAATACCTGTAGTTAACGGTAGTGAATGCTACAGCCTGAACAGGAAGTAAGACGTGGTGGTTAAAAGTAGCATTGAGATAAGACACAGATGTAAACCAGCAGGAGTGCGCAAACTTTGGAACTTTGACTCAGCTTCAGAAAAAATCCTGACTTCAACAATCGGCCAATAAAACAATTGACAATGAAAATAGCCAATTTATGCTCAATAATGGTTGTCATTATGAGCATTTTTTCTTGCGAATATATTACAAGACAGGATATAAATAAATAACATATTTTATTGTGAGGTTGGATGCAGGGGAAAAGATTGAAATTGTAAATAACAAAGAATCGAGAATTGTGCATCTTTAGCAATAAGCATGTTATATTATGTCTTTAAATAGATAAAACAAATATGATAAAAATGGTAGAATATGGAGCAAAAATAGAAGTCAAAACACTAAAATATATTTACAAAAACATCAATATTTAATGGCACATGATTTTTCCTAAGGTATGCCTCAATTTATCAATCCCTATTTGTCTTAGCTACAATTTATTACCAGTTAAGCTATCATGTTAATTTGTTCAGTATCACAGTGTTTTACTAACTGTTCAGGTTATACACATATGTACTAATCACACTAATGAGTTAGGGGTGAGAAAGGCTAACTTTAGGAAGAGTGTACCTGTATTAGCATGGAAGGAGGGTGAAACCATTTTGGAAAAGCCACCCTCAGTACACCCGACCAGGATTTGAACTCAATCTCCCTGTCATCAGCAGTCTAGTCTAACAAGAGATTGATGCCTCAAAAAGTTTAAATGATTTACTATAGAGTTAAAACATAACTATAATCAAATATATCAGTTAATCTATATTATTTTACTAATTATATACAATATTAATGTAGAGATAAATTGTTTTTGCACTAAAATAAAAACATACAAATCATTATGTGTTTACATATTTTTTAAATCACTTGTTTTTTTGTAATATAAGTTATATAAAGCTAATGTTGACCATTTATTCTGTTTAGGTTATTTCCCTCTCCAACTGTACCAACTTGATATGCAAACAAAGGAACTCAATAGAATGAAACAGGTTGAGGTACTGAGCAGTAACGCTTGATTTTCTTCAAGAGGCAGCATGCCTCTTTGTCCAGCGGTATCAGTGTAAAGTGTGAAACGTCTTCCTCTTTTCTCTGAAAGAGCCATATCGTGGTTGTTCACTTTTGTTTAATCCGCTCTGGCTTTCACATAAAACTAAAGTAAATGTGAAAAAATAGATAATCTACCTTAAGTCTATGTTCTTTCATTAAAAAAAATATTACAATTTTGTTTTTCAAAGTTCTTCAGTAATGATTTTTGTTACAGTAATGGGGAAAATGCAGGTTCCATGAATTTGGTTAAAAGTGGTCTCGACTTAAATTCCTTTCACTTTAAAAATTCATAGAATTTGATTTGTTCCCTTCAATTCATCTTTTACATTTGAATCATTAGAAAGTGTGTACACTGTACAGTAGTTAAATTAATCAGGGATTATATCTCCACTAAGACAATCTTCTCCGAGGTTACTTGGGGAAGATTCCAATTCACAAATCTCGTTTGACTCGCTGAAACACAAACAATATCAGGCGCTATAATCTTTTATCAATATGTGAGAGTTAAACCACTTATTAAAGATGTAGGAGAGACATTAAGGATGGCATCTTTGAATCCTTGTCCCCTCAAGTAGGTGTTACATCCATCCAAAAAGCTCAAGTCAGTTTTATACCGATCCAAAGAGCTCGAGTCAATGTTATACCTATCAGGAGAACTTAATTTTGTTTTAAACCTTTTGTGAGGGACCTCAGGTCAGTATATACCTGTCTAAAGTCTATAGACCCCAGTGTTATACCTGTCCAAAGAGCTCAAGTCAGTGTTACATACATACATACTGAATCACACAGCTCCCTTAAGAGGTAGGCAAGAAACTGTGTATATATATCCCAAAAAATAACTTTGTACTTAATCCACCCTCGCTAACTTTCTCCACACTTTGCTATCCTTGCATATTCCCTTCGCCTAAACAACATTTGTACACCGAGTCATAGATGCTCTTTTATTCTTAAAACTCTTAATGTTCCTAGTTTTTACACATTCGTCTACAAAATTCAGGCATGTCTACCTTTTTATCCACACACTCTACCTTCATATATTTTCATCACTCAATCCCCACCCAACTTCTCAACATGCCCAACCCAACGTAAGACACTTCTTTCACAATAACCTATTGGATTTTCTTTCAAAACACACTCCTTCAGCACCCAATGATTACAGACGGTCCATACAAGTTTTTCCACATACATTTCTTGGATATCTCATTCAAACTGTATTCACTTTACTCTTGTGTTTCTCCTGACAAACAATGAACAATGTTGGTGTCAACACACTTTTATATACTGCCATCTTTTCTTCTTTTGATACTACTTCATTCTTTGCAATATTAGGCATACATCCAACTAATCTCTGAGATGCATTCACACTTTTGTCGATTTCACCATCCATACTTACATTTTTACAGAACATTCTTTCCAGATAAACAAAAGTATTCACTTGTTTCCATTTATACTAAGCTGACAATTATTTCCTGATCTGTTCTCTTCAAAAACTATCACCTTAGTTTTGGAGACATTTATCCAAAGATCCTTTTTGCCTGTCACCACAGTCAAACAATTCAATGCATTCTGCCAGTCACTTTCATTCTCAGACATTAATACGGCATCATCTGCATATGACAGCACTTTCACATACAGATTGTCCGTTTGTACACCAACCATGTCCTCACAAACATTCCCTATACACTTATCCATGAATACATGAAACAACCATGGAGGCATAACACAACCTTGTATAACACCCTGTTCAATGTCAAATCATTCGTTCAAAGTTCCATCCACACTAACGCAAGCTCTACTTCTATCATATAGTACTGCTATGATAGCATTTACTAACCATGCATCCACACCATAGTCTCTCATAACATCCCATAACATACTACTATACACGAGATCATATGTTTTCTCCAGATCAATAAATGCACAGTAAACTTTCTTCCAGACTGCCATAGATTTCTCAATAAGTTGTTGCAATGCAAATATCTGGTTGAGTCAACCTCTACCTGGCATGAAACCACATTGCACATCTTAAACCTTGCCTGTGGTTTAAAACTCTCCCAAAAACTTGGCCTGGAATATTCAACAAACTAATTGCCCTATAATTCTTACATTCACTCTTACTGTCTTTGCCTATGTACAAAGGAAACATGACAGCCTTCTTTCAGTCACTAGGAACATTCCAAATCTCAGCACACATTGAACCACTCACAATCTGGCAAGTACGAGGGGTGTTCAAAAAGAAACCGAACTTTTGCTATAACATCTTTATTGCTCATTGTACAACATTTTAAGCACTGTCACCCTCAAAGTAGTCCCCTCTACTGGCAATACACCGTTCCCAACGTTGCTTCCATTTTTGGAAAGCCTCCTGTAACGCACTTTGTGGGATGGCGCGCAGGTCTCTTGTCGCATTGTCCTGAATCTCCTCTATGGTTTGGAAACGACGTCACTTCAACGTGGTTTCAAGTTTGGGAAAAAGGAAAAAGTCTGCTGGGGCTAGGTCCGGAGAATACGGTGGATGGGGCACTATGGGAGTGTGATGTTTTGCTAGATATCTGCGAACAAGGAGCGACGCGCGAGCCGGCGCATTGTCATGATGCAACATCCAAGTCTGGATTTCCCACAATTCAGGCCTCTTCCTGCGCACAGCATCCCCCAAATGCGCTAGAATTCCCTGGTAGACTTCCTTGTCTACCATTTGACCACGTGGTACAAATTCCTGATGGACAATCCCTTTGAAGTCAAAAAACACAACCAACATCACCTTGATCTTTGACCGACTCATGCGTGCTTTTTTTGGACGAGGAGACCCTTGGCCCTCCCACTGCAACAACTGCACCTTTGTTTCAATATCATAGCCATAAACCCACGTCTCATTGCCTGTTATGATGTACTTAAGGAAGTTTTCATTGTCATTGGCAGTGGCAAGCAGTTCCTGGGTGATTTCAACACGGGTCTGTTTCTGATCGTCAGTCAACAAACGCGGCACGAGTTTTGCACTGACACGACGCATATCAAGTTTGTCACTAAAAATTTGATGAGAAATTTGATCCTACGCTGATGCCCACTTCATTAGAAACTTCTCGAACAGTTAAACGACGGTTTCCACGAATCACAACACGAGATTTCTCGACATGGTCGTCATCTGTTGATGTGGAAGATTGCCCAGACTTGGGATCGTCACCTACCGACATTCTGCCATGTTCAAAACGCTTAAACCATTCATAGCACTGCGTTCGACTCATACAGTCCTCCCCGTATGCTTGGCTAAGCGATTGAAATGTCTCTGTAAAGGTTTTGCCAGGTTTGTTGCTAAATTTCACACACACACGTTGTTCTTCAAGCTCTTTCATTGTTACTTTGGCACTAATCCGACGAACAGCTTGTGCACGTGCTCACTTCATCGGATGTAACTCGCCAACTAACGGTCAGAGCGAAACGCGGCAAATGGCAGTTTGTTGTCTAAACCTGCCGCTACGTGCACTCAGTAGCCGCAGCGTGGTCCCTCTGCCGGTTGGCGGGCGATTTCAAAAGTTCGGTTTCTTTTTGAACACCCCTCGTAGTACCATGACCCCACACTTAAGCATTTCACTTGTGATCCCATCTACGCCCGCATCTTTGCCATTCTTTAACACCTCAACCTCGCTAATTATTTCACTAATACTAATATTTTCCTTAGTTTCTGCTACTTTCTCTAGGTTTTCCTCATAATATTGCTCAAAACACTACCTCCATTACTCTTATACCGTTTTCATCCCAGATCATAGATCTCAATAAGTGTTATACCTACCCAAAGAGCTCAAGTCAGTGTTCAGTGGCGGCTCGTAGGTTATTCAAATGGGGGTTCACGATACAAAAATTGTGAAAATAAAATTTATAGGGATGACGTAACATATAGGTTAAAGACATTTGTGTTTCTACAAGTTAAAAAAACAATGCAACTGAACAATCATAGGTAGAAAAACTACAACATTTTACTTTCTACAAAGAAAGACACTATTACAATATGGATTACAATTTAAATTTTAATGCTGATTACTCAAGTACAATTTTTGTAAATTAAGTCACCCGCCTGTCCTTTTTTTGAGGCAAACAAATCAATAACATTTTTGTTGCATTTAGGTATGTCATTTTTTTATTATATTTTTTTCAATTGTGATGATGGCTAGAGTGCTAAATCTGTCTTTACTCGTGGTGCTCCTTAAACATGTTTTAATTCGTTTTAAAGTTGAGAAGCATCTCTTGGCCTCAGCAGTGGTCATTGGAATATTAGAAATAATTAGCAACAATGTCTAGGTCTCCAAAAATGAAGTTTGCAAGTTATTTTCATTTAAAAAACCGCAGAAGACTAATGACACCATTCATATTTCTGAAATCTGGTCTTCTGTAAATTACTCTTAGTTCAGTTTTCAGACGGTCCTTCTGTAAAATAGCATAAACAAAAATCTATTGTTTGCTTAACAAGCTGAGTTGAAAACTTTTTCTCATACTCCTGAAATTTTTCAGCTTCGAGCAGAGAAACAGCAGAGTAATGAGTTGTAATGAGTTGATTGCTGATGTCACATATTTCTTTAGCTGCAACCGTTCTATTTATGTGACTATTTTCTCCCTTCCTTTTCATTGATGTGTGCTCTGTTTCAGATACATTCATGGTCACTGTGTCCATCCTTTATCTTTGTATTGTATTTCCAGTGACTGCTGGAAAGTGTTTACATGTTTTCTAATGAGTGCTGCATCAGTGTTTTCTGAAGCTGGTTTTATAACATATCCACACGTGGCATAATATTGTGAAAAATTGTAAGCCCAAACACAAATATCGAGTCTTCCAACATACGCCGAATAGCCCTTGCTTGATTTATTGTTACAGCCTGTTTCGATGATGACTATTTTTTCCATGCATTCAGTCAACTGTTCCCTTTATTCTTACACTATATTGATAGTTTGGCTCTTGAAATCCCACCTGGTAGCTGAACCATGAGGTATCTTTTATTCTAAGTTTCCTCTAGAATAGCAATCCTTTGTGGAGAGCTACTGAAAAAGTTAGTAATATCTAGGGGTGTGCGAAGGTCATTTTTTAAATGCAAAGTGAAGTCGAAGCGAATCTTGAAACTTGCGAAGAAAATTCAAAGTCGAAGCTACTTAGGATTTTTAATGTTGTCACTTAATATCACTTTTAATTTTTAAATTAATTATTTTTCTAAATCTTGTCAGTAACAAAAGCCAGGAAAATTTCCTTATTTGTTACCTAAGGACTATATTAATAACTAGTGCACACAGGCTTACTGATAAGCTTAGTAACTTATCAATTAAGTTTTATTTTGAAAATTTAAAAATTACACCTGGACATGTGAATCAAACTCGGGATCTTTGGCTCGATTTGGGTTCGATTCTCGTGTCCAGTTGTCATTTTTCAACTTTCAGGATATGATATTTAGATGGAGTAATCCTCACTAAAAAGCATAAATAGTAGCTTTGGCTTTGATCCTTAATTAACTTTTAATTTTTACTTACATTGTGGATATGGAAAGCTACGAGTGGTGCTTACCCCTCATTGCCCTCCCTCCTATTCCGCCTGCACCAACTGTTTTCAAGGTCAGTTTCTTTGCTCGCACGTACGATCGAATCAAGACTGGCTGCTCTGTGCTTATAACTTTCGAATTGTATACTACAGTCGTGTATTGCCAAGGGCGTATTTAAAGGGGGAAGGTTTGTCCAGAAATTGGCAAATTCTGGAAATGTGTTTAATATTTTACTTTACTTAACGTGATATATTTTAATTTCTCTTCAACTTCTTTTTGGGGATTCTCGTGCTCATGGGCATCAATAGACGAGCCGCCACTGTCAGTGCTAGCCTATACAAAGATCTTGAATCAGTGTTCTATCTGTCCAAAAAGCTCACGTTAGTGATATACCTATCCAAAGACTTGAATCAGTGTTATACCTGTCCAATGAGCTTAAGTCAGTGTTCTACTTGTCCAAAAAGCTCACGTTAGTGTTATCCCTATCCAAAGACTTGAATAAGTGTTATACCTGTCCAACGAGGGCTCGTTACTGAACATTTCAGTTGGAACGGTGGGTGGAGCCTTCTCTGGTAGAAGCTCCATAAAAGTCTGCTTGGCCTCAAGGTGCCTCTCCACTTCCTCTGGGGTCATGTGACCGTCTGATAGCAGCGATAGGGGCAAGCCACTCAACATCTGCAGCTAACACAAATCATAGAAGGGTATGGTTAGACCAATGTTATCGTTTTGTGTGTGACTTCATTCCAAGTAAGCAATTGTTCACTCTGAACTCATAACAAATCTGCTGAAAAATCTGTTTCAAAAGCAGGGCTATGGAGTTGGTACACCAAGCCTTCGACTCCTCTATTATTTTACTGTCTAACTTCACATGGCTAAAGTATATTAATTAGTAATAACAAATTTACCGCAGTAAAATACTCAAATACAGATGACTTTATGGGAAGCTTCTTTGATATTCTGAATGTATATTTAAATAAATTTGTCAATCCAAATTACACACATTGGTCGTAAATAATAATAATAAAAAAGTATAAAACCAAAATGATATAGTTAGCATACTGTATATTGTTATAATACCGGTACTACAAGTTTTTATCTTGAAGGCAGAGTCGGAGTCTGTACATTTTTATCGCCTTTGACTCCACCCAAAATTGATTCAGACTCATATTCCACAGGCTTATTCAAAAGTGTTCAAATTATCATCTATTTTTAAATGTGTTCACCCCCTTCGATGGTTGAATGGTCTTAAGTGTCACTTTGGCAATAAACTGAATTGCCAATGTTAGGGAGATTAGGGTTCGAATTCCAATCAGGTGCAACTAGGATAGTTTCTCCTTAATGGTTTTTCGTTCTCCTTCCTTGCAAATGCAGGTACATTTCACCCAACTTTAGCCTTACCTATAAGAGGAAGTGTACCCACATTTGCGTTGGGAGACAATTTTGGAACAACCACCCTCAGTACACTCGATTGGTATTCAAACTTCAATCTCTCTGTCAGTGGCAGGCTAGTCTAACATGAAAGTGACATCTCAGACCATGCAACCACCGAAGCAAGTGTCATAATTACTAATTAGTATGTATATAGCCTGAATGGCTGGTAAGACACAATGGCAAAAAAAAAGTTTTACACAATGGTTTTACACTTTACCTGCATGCAAATGTGAGTACACTTCCTATTAATATAACCTTGATAATCCCTAAAACCATTAGCGTAATTAGTAATTAAGCATTTTAATTAATTCTTCCAAAAGTTTACTCACAGAAGGTGCGTGGTTTGACTTTGGTGTTTTAGACGGAGGTGGAGGTTTCCTCTTTTTAGCAGAACTTTGCCCCTTTCCAGAGGATTGAGTCAAAGAGCCAATAGCTGTGGAGTCCGGCCTCTTTCTGAAATATAGTCAAAAACATAGCTGTTAATTTTACTAGACTTATCTACACCGATGGGATAGGGCTGAGGAGCAGTGGGAAACCATATTGGAAGAAAATAACCTTGGTAGATCTGGCAAGGTTTCATAGAGACCTCCCCGTCACCGATAAACCAGAACACATCAGTCCTACACTTGGTTTGTCTGCTCACTTATGAAGGTCAAATTATTGATGTACAAATATTATAAGGATAATAAGGCAAACTAATGGATGTTATAGTGCAACAGTTAGACAAATTATTAGGGGCTGTGTGTAATAAAAAATTTGAGTTCAAGCCAGTTTTGGTAGTTGTTTCGACTTAACTCAATATCATTTTCTTTCAAAAATCACAGCATTTGAGTATTTGAAATTTTTATCTGAGGAAAGAAAAGGGAACCAGAGATGCCATCGGGATGCTGAGGATAATTTTAGAAAGAGTGCTGGAAGTCAAGGAAGATATTTACATTGGTTTCATCGAATGGTAAAAGGCATTCGATAGAGTTAAGTGGAAGAAACTGATGGAAATACTCAGGAAGATCAACATCAACTGGAGGGACAGAAGGCTGCTTGCAAACCTGTATCTGGCACAGCGAGTGAAGGTGATGGTGAGACCAACCGTGTAGAGATAAGAAGAGTAACAACAACAACAATAATAATAATAATAATAATCTCTGCTATACATAATTGGAAGAAGGTACAGGAAAAGTGAGTAAAAAAAAAACGCGGACCGAACACACTATTATTTTTACATTGAAAATAAGAACACAGTTCACACTTAATTTTTTCCAGTTGTTTGAGATATTTAACATTCACTTTCTTAACCAACTGATTATGTCAGCATTTATAAACTAACTTAAAACTAGAAAAGACCAAAAAGCCATCCCCAGCTGTTAATTCATCATTGTGAAATGGGAAACCCACATTTCACCAATGATAAATTTTTCGGACAAGCCAGTCAAACCCAGTACCCTTAGTTCAATAGAGATATGCTACCAACTGAGCCAAGGTGTCAGACTTTCACACTTAACATTGCTGCCATTAGACGCTGCCTCATGAAAAAAAATCAATCGTTACCACCCAGTTCCCCAACCTAGGTTTCATTCTATTGGAACTCATCAGGAGGGAGTGTGAAACATGTAGCTAAACTTCCTGAAAGAGTAAACCAACAAATACAAAGGGGAGAAAAAGTAAATTGGTAAATAATTATAGGAACATGTAAAATGAATAAATAATATAAAGGACAAACACAGGAAATATACATTGGACATGAATATATAAGATATATTTATAAGGAAAATCTCTATTTGCTTTTTAAATCTCTGAAATTTTAGGTTTTAACTAATTCAATTTAATTTTAGGATATTAACTCATCGCAACCCCCTCCGCCTCCCCCAACCTCATCTCAAGCAAACTATCACCTCTTGGCAGGCTCTGGACGACTGGCTTCATCATCCGAGGACTCGGTCTCTTCGCTGTCGCTAGATGACATGTCCACCTTCTCATACTGCAACAACTGGTCCAACAAGAAACTGCGGTCTCTACTGACTTTGAGAAGACTTCGCCGCGTCTTACGCAGTGTTTCTTGGAAACACTCGTGTTCCTATAAAAAGAACCCAGGAACACTGTTAACATTATACAAGGAACCGAGATAAGCTTTTATATCAAGGCTCAAAATGTATTTACAATTGAAATTAGAACATTTCACAAGACAATTTGTTAATTTGTCAACTGGATTTTTTGTGAGAGCCTTAGACTTAATGCGCCTCAAATGTGGTTCAAACCAAATACAAGGTGACACCTACATAGGCTTGAATGTAATGATCCAGTTTCGCATGTGAAATTGGCCTATTCCAATCCGGCCTAGGTACAGGTGATGTCTTGTGTATGGTATCGAGGTGCACTAAGTCTGACTATAAATCTGGCCCTTAGTCCCGCTTAGCACTATCTCAAACATAGCAGTATGTGCTATTATCAGGTTAATATGAGCGTCATTCATTAGAATCAGTAGAGCAAGAGTTGTTTATTTATATACCAAGAGATGTAATATCTATAGAATGAAGAAACTATAACAAAATACAAACCTTTTTGCAATGATAACATTTTACTATTTTATAGTCGAACAACTTAGCTCAGTTGGTAGTGTGTCTGTCTACTGAGCTAAGGGTCCTGGGTTCGATTCCTGGCACATCCGAAAAGTTTATTATCGGTGAAATGTGACTTTACCCTTTCATAGTAATGAATCAACGGCCAAGGGCTGGATGTTTATTATCTGTTCTAGATTTAAGATATTTTATAGGTTGTGTGCTGGTATATTCAATCAGTTCAGAAAGTACACATTAAATACCTCGAACGAATAAAAAAAACTATATTGCTATTGGTATTTTACAGGTATTGATGATATTTATCAAAGTGACAAATGAAGATCACATGTCTAACCTTTTTATAAACATTATTTTAGTAGGTTTTGTTAACGGTCTAAAATGTCACTTCCTATCTAAAGCAGTCTAAAATGTTACTTCATATTTAAATCGATTTAAAATTTTCTTTCCTAAATCACACTGTAGGTGCTAGGACTGGATATGTAGTATTGGACAACTGTACTGTCCTACAGAAAGTTGTTAGTTTACAGGCCATGTGCTTATATGTGCTATTTTTATACATAAAATGCACTTTATAATATAACACATATAAAATACATCAGAGTTAAAACTAGTTCAGCAATTACAGTTCTTGATTATTATAAGATTATCCACTTCAGTGTCCGTGTGGTCTAACATGCTATTCTTGCAGTAGAATTGACTGCCGATGACGGGGAGATCAATATTCGAATCTCGATCGGGTGTCCTAAGGTAGTTTTTTTTACAAAATGGTTTTCCACTCTACCTGTATTCAAATGTGGATACACTTCCTATAAATATAACCTTGCTAATCCCTAAAACTACTACAAAAAAAATGTTGCTTGTTTAAAAAAAAATATTATATAAGCAGGAGACATAAATTGTCTCTTAATTTGAGAATGACCCATATATTAAAACATTATTTTATTAAGATCGCAACTTAATATGATACTAGTTCTAGACACATACATCTGAAATTGTGTCACTCTATGATGGAGTTAAGAGAATTTCATTCTAAAACAAAGGGCAATTGTATGGTGTGATCTAAATTAGAATTTAATTAGATCCTAATGAGTACACCAGTATAGTTTAAAATTGTTGCGAGACACATTCTTTTTATAGTTTCTTCTTTCAATATCGTAATCGAATTCTCACACATGCGGATAGCCATGGCTCAACTTTGGTTAAAAACACGCAGAGAGAGAGATGAAAAGATTAATTAAAAAAAAATAATCACATGTTGACTTAGAATTCAGGTTAGTATGCTCAACTGTGTTTAAAAAGATTCACAGTAACTGTTAACAGGAAGAAAAATAAATGAATGTAATTACTTAATTCTTTAAAGCAAATTACAGAAATTGATGACATCTATGTATAAAATTATCATGTATAAATCTATATCCTAAATAAGCAAATAAATATGAATATGTCAGCTATTGGATCACTACATGTCATCTACTGGTACATGAGCAAAATGTGACTGTCAGCTACTGGTACAGTGTCATAGTAATGTTATATTTAATTTTAAAAATGTCAGTGTCCATAATTGAAAGTTTTAATAGACTAACTGCATTTAAAGTAGTATGGTCTATCTAATGATGCATTCATTCATTATTTTCTTCATCTAACTCCTTTACCATCCTGGATGAGAAGTAAATTTATTCTAAAAGTGTCAGCTACTGGTACGTCTACCTTAACTGTTAACTGGAAGAAAAATATTATGTTTTGTATTGTTTAATGAATGTGTGAAAATTCCAGAAATTTGATCAAATTCCCTGACTTTTCCCTGACCAAGCAAATTCCCTGATATTTCCCAGTTTCCAGGCCGCTGCACACACTTGCAAAAACCAACTTTAATTGATCAATTCCTTGCCAAAACTGTATATTGCTCAATGTATTTCATGTAGTCAAACATCAGGTTGGTTTTCATACATGTCAGTTATCGAGCTTAAACTGTATACTACTTGCCTCGGTGGCATAGTTAGTTAACACGCTTGTTTCATGTTGAGCAAGACCGCCGAATACGGGGAGATCAAGGTTTGAATTTCGGTTGGGTGAACTGGGGTGGTTTTTCCTAAATGGTTTTCCACTCTCCCTCCACACAAATGTGGGTTCACTTCCTCTATATTCAACCTTTCCAATTCCTAACCCATTAGTGTAATTAGTATTTAACGTATAGCCTGAACGAGTAGTAAGATGCGGTGCTAAGAATTATTATTAACTGTATACTACAGTTATAATTTATGTTGTTTTAGGTATTAAAAAATGTTATTTTGGCTTAAATTTTCTACTCAAAATGTTTTATTTCAAAGGATTTATTTCATCCTTCAACTCTTGTTCCCTTCGATTGCTTGCACAGGGCAGTACAATCACTTCCACCCCTCCCCTTATCTATATTTCATGACATATTTAAAAGAACGAGTTTCTTACATAGATGAGGTATTTAATTTTCCTTTTCAAATCTCTGTACAGTTTCTTGTGGTTGATTGCTTGATCTTGGGCCTCCTCCAACTCCTCGCTGTTGGCTTCCATGGACCCAGTGTACCAACCATCTGTCATCAAGTATGTGGCACCTACAACAGTCTCATAAGATATCCTGACGTTAAAAATGAATTTACATCAGGGTAGTTATACAAATTTCCTTTTACTTTTTATGGAGAATTTTTTTTTTATGGAAACATCTGTGAAAGTCATGTTACAATTTATTTTTAAACTAAATTTTGAGACATACCTACTGGTAAGTTAGTACAAAAATATGTATTATTCTAACAAATATAGCATGGTGTGTACTAAACTTGACCAATTAAATCCCCAACCTTTTCCCTGATTTCCCCTGATAATTTCCTAAAATTCCCGACTAAAAAAGTATGTCACATCCTTCTAACTCGCCGCCCCCCTCCCTCCACCCTCGTTTTTCTATTAATATTTTGTTTAATAATAATAATAAGTTTTAAAATTTGAATTAAAATTGTTTACTAGGAATTAAAAATATATTACACAGATACAAACAAAAAAATGACATTATAATTTACTGATTATTGTATTTCATATTTTGAGTAAAATATCATTTTCCCGGATTTTTGTTGTGATTTTCCAAATTCCCGACTTACTCTCGTTTTTTCCCAATCACTTCAAATTCCTGGCTAATTCCCGTTTTCCCTGATTTTCCCGGTTGGTAGACACCCTGTATAGTATAGTCATTAACATTATTTCAATTTTAATCCACGCTGTACTAATCTACAAGACACAATCCCAATATTTAAGTGTTTAGTTGTGAATTCATATATATATATATATATGGACAGTGCCTCAAGACAATAACGAAACTGTATTCTAAAATGAATGAAAGTAGATTTTTACAGTGCTTTCATGACTTCCCTCCACTAAATTTAGTGTATTTTCTCTCAATTCTACTTTCAGCATATATTCCCATACATGTAATTAAAAATATGTACTGTAAAGCCCCATCTAGAGAGTCTGTAAGCTCAGCATCCTTATAGACCTTTAGTCCTTAGAAATGGAGATTAGGTCTACACAGTCTTTATCTGTATCCATAATCACGTGTGACCGTGCCAACCAATGAGAAAGTTAGAAGCAATGTCCAATTAAAATCTTCGAAAGGAAATTTTAGCTATCTGAGAGCAAGCAGGCAAAATATATTAAACAAATGATATCCTAACTGAATAATTATTAACAAAAGTAGCTACACAACATAGTTTGATTAAATGTCCTGGATAGGTTCCATTTTAAAGGTAGGTCAAGTGCAGTCACAAATAATATATTTAAAACATAAGCTAGTTCGTGTAGTTTCTATGATGTCATTGGTGCTTTCATTTCGATATGTGCGCGCTCACTTATTTTGATATGATTGGTAGTCCTTAAAAGTCTGTGTCGACTTGTCCTTATAAAGTCAAAGTTGACAACTTATACAAAGTTACAAAGGACTTGACTGTAGACAATGCAATATGTTAGTGTGAAGTTGATATTTTAAGAAATACTACGCACCTAACGGATATGGAATCTGTAAATGGTGCTTAAAACGGGAGAAAAGTTTATTAAAAATTTACTACTTATTTATAAACAAAAAAGGTCGTAAATAGAAGAATTTCTTGTGATGCAGAAAAAAAAAGTGATAATTTATAAATGAATACTAGGAATTATTAGTTATGTATACAGATTCTAAATTATTTTTTCACCCATCTAAGACCAACCAGCCTATATGCAGTTATCTTAAAAGGAATTGGGGCATGTCTCAAAATTAAAAGTAATCTATCAACCAATTAATGCGAAGCCGTAATCAGAAACTTACAATTATATTCCTATTGATACTTTTCCAAGCTTTCTTTTCCTGAGATGAATCCAAATCTAAATTTATTTGATAAATTTTCCAATTTTATTTACGTATTTTTTTGTATGCGACTTTAAAATATTGTATAATAGAATGTGACCAACAGTAAATGAAAATAACTTTGTTTCAATAAAAATAAAATTCAGTTTTCTAACGAGTAATGGAGATACTTACATCCAAACTTCATCTCTTAACAGCAGCACCTACGATAATACCACTCACTTCCATTTAAACAGATGAAAACTTCAAGGTGATTGTATTTATAATGAGTGTTTATAAAATAAAACTGCCACGTGCTCTGAATTTTGAGAAAATTGTAGTGGTCGCAGCAGTCTTTGCTCGTACAAACTACACGAGCTAGATAAAATGACTTCCCATTGTTATATATATATATATATATATATTAATGTGATAACATAATTTGTTACATACAACACTTCGGAAACATTAACTGGTGAGAATGGCTCCGTGGGAAGAGTTGCTC
The DNA here is from genome assembly GCA_901482245.1 of Timema douglasi. Taxonomy (NCBI): domain Eukaryota; kingdom Metazoa; phylum Arthropoda; class Insecta; order Phasmatodea; family Timematidae; genus Timema; species Timema douglasi. The sequence continues at coordinate 3,688 of CABEEJ010003508.1, read as the reverse complement.
GGACACGAACTGACCTCCATTCAATGCCGTACTCAACCCAACTAGACCACCAAATATACTGAGTGAATTTGAACATGGATCGCAAGGGTATGAAAGTCATTGCTCGGTGACTAAGTGTTCTTTTCTTTAACCTTCCGAAGATTGTCAACCCCCTCCACACCTCCATGTTCCTGGTTCGTCTGTTCAAGTTCTATAAAACCCCTGGGTCCATTGCACACAAACACAGTTCCAATCTTGTATTTGATTATTTACGTCTTTCGCCTCCGTTCAACAGTACAGCAACCAAGAAGATATCGGGGTCACAATGGTGGTGCCGTCAGACTCACCAACCAGATGGAAAAACTTGTCGTAAGCTGTAAAGTTTTATTTACATTTGGAGGAGCCAGAGACTCTACGTGCAGAGTCCTGTAATTTAGTTAGGATTATTCTTAAAGTTATGAGTGTTTTTCACTCTAAAATTTGTTAACTGTGTTATGTATAATTAGGCTAGGTTTTGATAGTCAGTAATGTTGACCATGTTATGAGGCATCTTTCATATCTCTTGCTCTTTCTACTCGGTCATTTAGACCAGTAGTTTCATTGGAGTGTGTCTCACTCCCTGATTTGTATGACTCTGTTCCAATCTGCAGTGCCTCCTGATTGGAATAGAGGAATTTAGGTTGTTCAAGGCCCGTTATTGAGACCAAGTTAGCTAGTTGTTAGTTGTTCTTGTGAACCGATGTTCACTGTGTTCAACTTTCTTGGGATGCGGAATTTGTGGGTTTGTCACTGACCATCTAGCGTGGCCCATGCCCTAGTAGATGTTTATGTTTGACTCCCTTCTGGGTCTGTATGAGAGCGTGCTGATTGTTAATAACCTTTATCTGAAATGTAGTTTGTGCCTATGTTTGAGTTTGGTTAAACGCATGATATCTGGTAATTTTAATTACTAACAAGCCAGCCTTTACTGTATAGAGGCCTAGAATCCTGAACGACAACTTTTTATAAGATATAAGGCCTGAAATAAATCAAAATTTAAATATCGCATCAGACATTTACGTTAAATCACAAAGGTTTGACTTCCTGACTAAACTCAAACCTCCGCAGGACAATTACCCTCATCACTTTTAAAGAATTAAACACAATTCCCACATTTAATTATTTAGTGTAAAACTAGAAAAAATTACGTTACAGAACTTGTAATTTTGCCTAAAAGAATCAATGAATATTAAAATCAAAACCATATTAAAAGACAAAAATAAGTTACTTTAACATTAACTTCAAAGCAAAAAAGTCTTCAAAATAACCAGTAAAAGAAACATTATCAATTTAAAGAATTTAAATTACTGATAAGTTCCATCTTGCAGGTGAACGTTTTATTTCACGAGTTTTCTATATTATATTAATTTTGTGAGCATTCTGGAGTTAACTTTTTCAAATAGATTTTGTTTCAAACATTAGCTGTATTCATTTATTCTTTGAAAAAAAAAAAAATCAATTCTCACAGTGGATTGACCATTACTGTTTTAGTTTCTGTCCTGTATTGACTTCTCGAAAACATGTTTTTTTTAATAGTTAATTTTTCCTTATCTCTATTGATATAATCTTGAACTAATTGTTCGTGTAATTTGTTCTGCAGGTAGGGAAAAAACTGTAAACTAAGACCATTATCTGGTTATAAATGGTGAATTTTTGTGGTTGACCTGGTATTGATGTTTATGACAACAGAGCGTTTTCACGGTTGACCTGGGATCGATGCTAGTTAAATGTTTATGACAAAGTCGATACCAGAGCTCGGTTTGGTAACGCTTTCCTTGACTAGACTAAAACGTATGGTTACGACCAATGAGCCGAGTTTTTGTGTGCCAATTTCAATACACCATTACATCTTATATTAGATTTGAACGAGTATAATTTCGTAGTCAATGGATTTTAAGTTTTTGTAAATTAAAATGAACAGCAATTACTTGCTAGAAATACATGACTGTAAGTAGGTCCTTAAAACCCATTTAGTTATGGATAAAAAAAGAGTACCAGATGATCTATGCCTATTTATTACTACATACGTATCACATCTCTTAAGGTTATTTTTGGAACTATATGTTTAGCTTGATATGTTGTGTAAATATTAGGACTAGTCAAAATAACCACCAATCTAACTAAGAATAAAATTAAAAAGCTCATTTTAATTTTTTCTTGTGTTAGCTAAAATCGGTTAGGTTATTGTAGATGTAGAATAGATAGGTCCAGTGTTTCTTTCAATGTTCTTGTGTGAAAACATGTCTCTGATGAATTAAAGTGATATTGTTTGAAAATAATGTAGTTTTATACCACACTTTGCCGAAGAAACAGAGGATATACTATTCAAATTTATAGATAATACCATAAAAACCCGAACAATTCTCTAATATATTTTAATGTGTAGCTATCATACATGTTGTTTACATTCTACTAAGATTACAATGTAATTATTTAAAGTTGGCTACTAGCTTGAATATTGGTTTCGGAAATTATATTATATTGAACGTTCAATAAATATTATAATATATGGCATTTTAAAACTTAATTACATTTGTTTGAATGACAAACTTTGTGTAGTTGTCCTACTTTTAATCGTTCATTTAGGTTATACGCTTATAGAAAGTATTATTATATTACCAGTTTAAAAAAAATAAGTTAGCTCGTATCTTGTATATTGCTTTCAAAAACCGTATTATATCTAAAGTTTCATAATTATAATGAAGCAATTTAGCAAAATACTTCATTAATTTTGTTTGAACGACATACTTTGTGTAAAATTCTTACGTTCAAAACCATAATTTATGTTATAGGCTTGTAGGAAGTACGGTATCTACTACACCCTAATTTTTGTAAGAATCCTGATATGAAGACTTTATTTCATACAAGAATTTTACTATATATTAGTATTTTGGTATGTACGATAATTAGAACAGCAGTATAAATTCCCATCTTGATGTTCTTTTATTCTAAACCTCATGACTTTCGAACCTTGTTATGCTCTTAAAACCTTTTATTAATAAATTTATTTCATTTAACTAATCAAACATTGATGTATCTTATATATTCAATAAAATTAGTGAACGATGTCAAAATGATACATTGCTTTGTAAGTGTGTAAGAAAGAAAGAAATATCCAGAAGTTTCCTTCTTTCTCACACAATGATATGCAGAAGACAGCGTGTCTCAGATGCCCATCCAGTTACAGTGGATAGATCAATGGATATACTCAACCCATTGAGCTCTATAATATAACTGGATGGGCTTCTGTGGCTGAAATTTTCGAGTTGTCATCTGCATACCGTTGTGTAAGAGAGAAAGAAACTTCGGATATTTCCTTCTCTCTTACCCCTATTCAAGGCAACGTGGCATTTTGACATCGTTCATTAATTTTATTGAATATATGAGATACATCAATGTGTGATTAGTTAAATGAAATAAATATGCTAGTAAAATCTTTGAAGAACATAATAAAGTTCTAAACGGGTTAGTTTATCCCTTAAATAAGTTAATATAGGCTAATTGTTTGGGACTTGTATATGTGTATATTGTTTTATTTTGAACTATGTTTACTGTTTTGTTTTGGTGCCAAGAAACTTGGTTAATGTCTGTGGTGTTATCTGGTAACGGGATCGAGCGCGCATTTTCGCTGGTCCTGGGCAGCCAGTCTCGCTTTGGATGTCGTCATATG
>CABEEJ010003507.1:59096-75243 GCA_901482245.1 Timema douglasi | reverse complement strand
CACCGCGTCTTACTACCCGTTCGGGTTATACGCACTTACGCTAATGTGTAATGGTAGGGTGATTGTGAGATGAAATGAAGGACCTACAGTTTAACGTGGAATCCGAACCACGGTGGAGGCCTGGCATTCCTCACATTCACAAGATGTCTTGTCAGAGGTGAAGGAAGAGTTTGGGAATATATATATATATATATATATATAAAAAAAAGAATTTACAACTATAGGATTTGCAGAGCACACGGAATTGTCAAAAACGTTTTTGGAGTAATCTCCTTTTCTTTATGAGTACTCAGAAAACCAATGCTTTTGGGGCCTGAAAAGGCTAGCCTTGTGGTTATAACAGCAGCTTGTCTTCACAATTTTTTGAGAAGACAGCCTCATTCGGCCTATACGGCTACTGAAACTTTTTACCATGAGGAAAATAGTAATCTGATCGAGGAAAGCTGTAGAGCACTTGAGAATGAGACTGCCACGTCTTTACTTCCTATCAGAAGCGTCCCTAGGAAGTAATCTATGAGAGCCAAATAAATCAGGCACGAACTATCGAATTAACTTTTAAATGAGGGAAGAGTCGAGTGGCAAGAGAAGTATTCGTAAAGAGGTCTACGATTACATAATGTAATTTAAACTTTGTCCTTTCAATTCTATCGGATTATTTTAGATTTTTTTTAGGCTAGAGAGAAGTAACGTAGCTATACTAAGAAGTGTAAACTGCAATAATAAATATAATACCAATTATCTAACTTAGAGCTTATGTTTTAGGTTGAACCGATGGTTTCATTAATATTAATCATTAATATTTGTTCACACAACATGAAATTCTCAAAAAGATAGTAAGTTCAAAACTTAGATAGAAACAAAATAACTTTAAAATATTTTAACTATTCACAGAACATAAAACATTGTCTACGGAGTCAAAACGAAAAGGAACTAACACAAATTTTTAGAAAGGCCTAAATGTGAAAACAATACATAATTACAAAATCCTCGTGTAGTTACTATCATCTTTAAAATATTAACTAGGGCTTATACTGTTTAACTTATCTGAAATATATATATCCTTTGCACGCAAAAAATATATAGTTTTAGGCAGAGCCACACGTAGTGGGGGTAGGGGGAGGAGGGGGGTGGTTTGCCCCGGCCCCCCGCTCAGCCAGGGGCCCAATCAACCAAACAACTTTTATTTTAGAAAAGTTAATATCATGTTTTTTTACTATTTCTTTAATCCCTGATTTTTTAAGGTCGTTTAAGTAAAATAAATGGTTGCTACAATATTTATTATTAAAATTGTTAAAACTATCATTTAGGTTTGGAACTCACCATTCTTATTTAACACGATGCACACGGTAATTGTACAACATGACTGTTACATTACGCCAACAAGAAATTAGTTTTAAAGAATGTGATCATGCATTGCACTGTTGCGCACTCACACTGTTGGTTAAGGGGTTACGCCTAAACAAATATGATATTTTAAATATGTTTCGACACTCCCACTAGATGAATGCTCGTTTACAGTCATACAAATGATTAGAAATACAGCTTATTTAAGTATAATTAGCTTCAAAAACAAATAAATAAACAATTTTATATACATATTAATGTCAAACAGAAGCATTTATTAGTATTCCAGTATTGTCATTTCAATTGCACCACGGAGTGTCTGAAAACGATCACGTGGAAGAAGTTTGGTTAGTATATCCGCTAACTAGCCTTCAGAGGGTACATGCTTGATGTCAATCTCATCGTTCACATGCTTCTCAAGTATGAAGTGGTAACGTATGTCTATGTGTTTAGTTCTCTTGTGGAACTCTGGGTTTCGCACAAGACGCACTGCACTCTGACTATCAACAGCTAGAACTGTGGCCTCTCCCACTGTTTCCCCAATGCCATGTAGAAGATGTCTAAGCCAGATAACTTATTTGGCTGCAGTTGATGCAGCAATGTACTCAGCTCCGGTAGTGGAAAGGGAGACAGTTTGTTGATGTTGACTAGCCCATGTTACAGGGCCGTTACTCAATTGAAAAAGGTATCCAGTTGGGGAGAGTTGGATGTTCAAATCGTTTGCTAAGTCAGAGTCCAAGAAGCCAATTAATGGGGGTGGATTCTCACACCTTGTAAATTCAATGCTATTGCTGGATGTGTCCTTTAAATAGTTTAAGATGCGTTTGAATGCATTTCAATAACTTGGTCCATGATTTGCCAAAAATCTAACCACGTTTCCAACTGCATACATAATGTCTTGCTGACTAACTATTGTAGCAAACGTTAAGCTGCCAACAGCTTCTTTATAGTGTACTTTTATTTCTTCATTTTCCCCTTTGTTTGAACTCAAGTGAGTGTGTGGATCAACAGGCACACTGATTGACTTAGTCTTCAAAATCGAATCTCTTAATTATTTGTTTGATATAGTTGGGTTGATTTAAAAAAATTGATTAATTCATATTATTTTGTTTTATTTCCAGTCCCACAAAGTAATTTGGTTCCCTGATTGTGACTTCAAAGGTTTTCTTCAGTTCATCGAGTACAAGCTGTAGTGCCATTTTAGTTTCAGCTATGATCAGCCTATCATCAACATATAAAGCAATTAGTACCTTTGCTTCATTAAACTCACCTCGATAAACACATTTATCTGCAATACTTTGCTGAATCCAAACATTTTCAGGAAATCGTCAAATTGTTCGTTCCAACAACGTGATGATTGTTTGAGGCCATAGTGACTTTCTTAACTTGCAGACAAGGTTTTTCTCAACATTGATTCCATCTGTCGGAAACATGTAGATAGCTTCCTTAAGTTCACCATAAACAGATGCAATTTTCACTTCAAACTGTATGATCTCATAGTTGTGTTGAGCTATGATAGCGAGTAGGACTCGTATAGAGTCATACCGTGTTGTGGGAGAGTAGGTATATTGGTATATTGTAGTCGATCTCTTCTTTCTGTGAAAAACCTTTAGCACATGGCCTTGATCTATGTCGTGAAATGTTTTCATCTCCAGTGCGTTTAACTTTGAAGACCCATTTTTAAACTATAGCATTTTTACCAGGAGGTAATAAATAATACTAGCGCACAAATGTTGTTCTTTTCTAACGCATCCAGTTCTTCTTTGATTGCATCAGTCCACTACACTGCATCGGAACTCTTAATGGCTTCCTCGTAGGTTTGTGGTACATCTATTTCCACTAGGTTAGCTTCATAGCGTTTGGGAGGCCTGATTACATCTCTTGGTCGAAGCTCATAATTTGCTTCAATGTGCTCAGGTTCTTTATTGTTCTGTTTGGGATGTTGAGGGCCTACGTCCTCCTGCTGAATTCTTTAATCGGAATTGTGTGTGTTTTCTTTCAATACTGGGATTACAGTGTTTCTTTGAGGAATAAAACTAATTGAATTTTCATTGAAAATCACATTTATTGAGACTGTAATTGTCCGTGTACTTTGATCCAGCAAACGATAGTTGGTTGAGTTTTCATCATATCCCACAATTATGTGCTTAATTGCTCTATGGTACTAGTTTGTTTCGCTGTTCCTTTGGTACATGAATGTATGCCTCACTGCCAAAGGTTCTTAGATGTGAAATCACAGGCATTTTTCCACTACACATTTCATAGGGTGTCGAGTTTGGTGCTTGAGAGGTGGGAGTCATGTTTAGAATATAAACAGCTTGTTTACTGCCTCTGCCCATAAATATGTTGGCATATCATTTGCATATAACATTGAACGTGCACTTTCCATTATGGTTCTCATGTCACGTTTGGCTGTAACATTTTTCTTGGTAGTATAACGTGCCGTTGTTACAAACTCGTTTCTGTGTTCTGATATATAATCATTCATTCCCTGATTACAGTATTATGTCCCATTGTCAGTCTGTATGGTCTAAATAGAGTATTAATATTTATTCTTGATCATCTTTCCAAAATCTTTGAAATACACAACAACATCTGCTTTGTGCTTGATGAAAAATACAACACGATAGCCTGAACAGTCATCCTTAAATAGTACAAAATGTTTAGCAGCCAGAACTGATTGTGTTGACATTGGACCACACTCGTCACTGTAAATGAGTTCACCTGGTTTGGCCTTGGCATGCTTTGAGGGCGAGAACGGTAAGCTGTGCTGTTTACCATACTGACATGACTCACCAAATAAATCGTCAAAGTCAAACATTTGGTGACCATTTCACGCAGAGTTCTCTTATCTATGTGTCCGAGTCTCTCGTGCCACAATTTTAGACTACTCCTCGCAATGAAGTTTTGGCCTACTTCTTGATTTGAGATCACTGTATGGAATAACATTCAATATATTGTTGGTTTCACGGACCGCACTTGCTACTTGCTCACCGTTTTCGTAAACTTCTGCATATATATCTTCCTTCCTTTTCCAGTTATTACATCTTCAGAGAAAAATACTTTTTCTTAGTTCAGGAATGTACAACACATTTTTGATGATTGAGTCCCACCTTTGATCTATTTTTTATTTTGATGTTACCTCTTCCCTTCACAGAAAGACCTTGGTTGTTTCATAGCACGACACTCGTATTGTCTACAGTCTCTTCAAATTTATAAAAAATAATAACGACGATTAGTCATGTGTGCAGTGTGCAGTGTCCATTGTCCAGTTATCTTTGCTGGTGACTGATGACATGAGTATAACATCCTGCTTCTCTGCACTGAATGCTGAGAAATGACCCTGTTGGGAACGGTCACTGTGAGTGTTTTGCTGTCCGTTTTCTCAGGGTTTTTTAGTTGCACGACCGTCACTTGCGTAATGTCCTTTTCTTTGGCAATTATAGCACGATATTCTTGGTTTTCCTCATCTATTCCTTTGTTTTTGATTGGACTTTTGAGAGTTATTAGACTTTTGAAAATCGCTTTTCAAATTTGTCGAAATTGAAAATGCACTTTACGACTGTTCATTTGATGTAAGACTGGCCTCTTCATCCAAGAGATGTGCCGTCATATTTGGAATAGTCTGTCTAGCCTCATCTAGTGAAAGCCGAACTTTTCTGAAGTTTAGAAATTTGGGAGATAGACTACCAAGAATTGTAGTCATTATAGTAAAATTGCTGAGTTGTTCACCAGTCTCTCTCACATGTCGTGCGAGATTTTCTATCTTGGCAATATTCTGAGCAATGGAGTCATTGGCGTCCATCTTGTACTGATGAAAGCGTTCTTGGACTAGCATTTTGTTCATTTCTGGGTTTTGCTCAAAGCTAGAGTCTAATTTCATTTTAATTTCTTTAGATTAATCTTAATTTTCAACTAATGTGAGGTGTGATAGTTTCAATTCTGTAGTGAGTGAAACATAACAATTGCGTCGTTATTGTTCCACTTTTCTAGTTCCTTTTCTTTTTCTATTGCCGGATTTACTATGGCATCAAAGACTCCTTTTGCCCTTAGGGTACATTTAATCTGAAATTTCCATTTATGATAATTATTACCGTCAAACTTATTTATGTATGCCACGTCAAACTTTTCGGCTATTATATCTACTTTGGTCTATCGTATAAATTCAAACACACGAAACGTGGCTGTTTGCTAATCGCTCGAACCTAAAAAATGGCGAATGACTTCCAAACACGAACATGAATTCACTAGACGGATTTGTGAAGTACCCGGTGGACAGTTTTTATGGAATATTACATAAACATTTGCCCAGTTGTTGGGTGACTGGGTCCATAAACTGTTAAAACTTGGATTGAGGTTTGGAAAGCACTATTCTTATGTACTACAACGCACATGGTTGAATCCTCGCTTCTACTATCAAGTAAAAAAAAGTTACGATTACAATTACAAAAAAGTTAAATAAGGAAGTTTTGGGAAGGATGAGACATAAGAGAAATATATAAGTTTAACTAATTAGTTTAATTATAATGATGTAAACAAGAGAAATAGAATTACATATGTTTTCAATACATTTTTTATCAAACAGTCCATTGTTATTAAAGAAAACTCTATTCAGTTACTATAATCTTAAACTTCACATTACGCTGGAATAGAAATAAACACCTTGGTGATAAGGCACTAACAGAAGTAAGATATAATATATAATAGATTAGTTTAATAACTCTTAAAATGGGGATCAACGATCATTCTCCTACGAAGTATCGTCTACCTCAACAAAGCGGCATTCAAATATACGCAACAAATAATCAATATAAGGTTAAGCCACCATACATGACAACAAACCAGCTAGCTAATACCAGACTAGAAACAGATAGGTATATTTATAAATAATAGTGAAATTATAGTGAATTAAAACAAGGGGTATTTAATCCTAATTTTATAGAGTTACTATGAGGAATTATGTATAAGTTATCTAGCTTGATTTAACTCTATAGAGAGTTACGAAAACCTAAGGGTAATTTCCTTGAAGAGGAACCAGCATTTTACAAGTAGTTCTTGGCGAGCAATCAGACATCTACACGGTTATCATACTATAGCCGGTCACTTCCTAATAAGTACTACATGGACATTCAATAGTATAAATATACTTCCACCCATTACTAGGGCACACAATAATAATTACAAACAATATTAGTATAACTTGATACAAACGACTCCTACAGGGACCGGCGACAAAACACTATTCCCGTGGGCCACGACTACCAACTAGTAGTGTTCCCACAAGTTGCGTACCCTAAATAGATACACAACAAAGAGACTATAATGACTGCTATCTGTAACTGATCTAACTAGGTCATTAAAGAAAACTTTAGGTAACCTGATTTCCGCCATACAGAGATCCTAGACATAGAAAAATCATTTAAGGAGTAATTATTATTCCCTAATTTATAAAACTATGTCTTAAGGACTTAGACAAAGAAGTCAGACAACCTGACATAGTAATTTAAGATGTATGGTCCATGATAAATAGAGCATTAAACCCTTCATTCTAAGCTACGCCATATGGGTATAGGAAAACATGTCATATTTTTGACGAAAAACTCTATTTCTTATGGACATAGAAAAAGAGGAGTTGTGAGTAACATTCAAAACTATGCCTTATGGGCATATAAAATAAAGTCAGACATCCTGACACAAAGACTTATGTCTGATTGACATAGACAATAAAGTCAGGCATTCTGACACATAAAACTATGTCTTATGGACATAGCAAAGAGGAGTTTAGAATCTAACTCAGAAAAGGCTTCCTCTGCGACGGGGTAGTGATACCGACGCATCGTATTCACTCGTAGATTCTTCGGCGATGTAGGTTTACTTCCAAGTTCTTCCTCCTTTGAGTTTATGCAATAGAAAATATATTATGTGAAGCAAGGCATGACGTTTAAATAGTTACAGAACTGATGAACTCGAGGACTTTTTAGCATCTGGACATCTAAGGGGTAAAAGGGGTTAAGTTGTTAAATTGAGCTGAGTGACCACTAGCGCTCTTTGCTGGTGTGGCGCCCAGAGAGAATTCTCTGCCTTTTCTTGGAAGCGTGGCTTGAGAGTAATATGTCGATTTGCTGATGTTGCCGGCAGCATCAGCTGGGGAAGCTTTACTGTAGCTTTGGTGTTTCCCGGCAACATAAGTCCACAGTGTACACCCGCCACATATCGTTTGAATATATTAGCACTTGTAATCACACTGTTAATTATATTTATGGTATTTTTTTATTTGTACATGTAAAACCGGCGCTTTTACATGCTACACAGTAATTGTAAAACATGAATGTTACATGGCGCCAACAAGAAGGTAAGTACTAAAGAATGTATCCATGCGCTGCACTCACAATGCTGATTAATGGGTTAGGCCTAAACAAGCATAATATTTGTAATATGTTTTGACAGTTATTAATGTTGGAGCTTAACACATTATATATTAAACCTTGAACTTCTCCCATTTAAATGTTTTGATAGTTATTAATGTTGGAACTTAACACATTATATATTAAACCTTGAACTTCTCCCATTTAAATGTTTTGATAGTTATTAATGTTGGAACTTAACACATTATATATTAAACCTTGGACTTCTATCATTTAAATGTTTTGATAGTTATTAATGTTGGAACTTAACACATTATATATTAAACCTTGGACTTCTTGTTGGGACTTGAGTAATTCCATCCACTCAATAGAGCATTTTAGTAGATGAGCCTTGACCTGCAAGAAGATGGACAGTGCCTTCTAAATGTTCTTTAATGTCTTCTTTTACTTTGTTATTATTATTATCTATGATGTATATATGATCTGTACTATTGTTTATAAGAATGAACAAATAATCATGAACATCTTTGCTTTGTGTTTTAAATATGTACAAGATATGGAAACCATTAACTGATGTCATAAATACCTTTTACAACAGGTTATGGGACCAGTTACGTTTTTAAGGTTCAAGTGAAAGTTTAAACAGAAGTTTTGAGTGTTATTCGTGATCGTTTGTCTACAACACTACATCAGTTCGTGTTGGTTAGCTTCTGATTCGATTGAACTCAAAAATTGTGCTCGAAATGTCATCAGTTAATGTCAGTAATTATAAAATAGAGCCATTAAATAAAAATAATTATGATACATGGGAAATACAGGCAAAAGCAGTCCTCATTCGTAGTGGACTTTGGTGTTACGTGAGTGGTGAAACATCAATACCTGCAGAAGAAGCAGATAAGAAGAAATGGCAGGAATATGACTCACATGCAAGGTCAGATCTAATATTGATAATATCCCCAAACGAACTAAAACATGTGAAAAATTGTGACACATCGAAGTCATTATGGGACAAATTGAAAAGTGTATACCGAAGTCGAGGTCCTGCTCGTAAAGCCACATTACTAAAACGACTCGTTCTGCACAAGATGAAGTACAACGATGATATGAGTACCCACCTAGATGAGTTCACAGATGCTGTAGATAAGCTCCAAGATATGGGAATAGAGATAAACGGTGATTTGTTGAGCATCATGATGCTCTACAGCCTATCCCCTGCCTACGAAAACTTTCGTATAGCAATTGAAAGTAGGGATAATTTACCAACTCCTAGTGAATTAAAAATCAAGATTATGGAAGAATCGAATGCTAGACACAAGGATGACCTCAAAGATAAGCATGAGGATGCATTTTTTGTTAAAAAATTTAATAAACATCACTATAAAAATTTTAATTCAGGTCAAAATCACAAAAAATTTCGATCTGGTCAAGGTCATCAAAATAAGAATAATAGTGGTAACATGAACTGCCAAAGATGTAAAAAGTCAAATCATAGGACAGAAGATTGCTGGTTCAACAAGAAAAAGGAATCCACCTTCAAAATTGAAGAATGTTTTTCAATAGGCCTACACCCATCACCACCCATGAATTCTATTTGGTGTCTGGATAGTGGATCTACTTCACACATGTGCAATGACCAAACAAAATTTTCAAAACTATCTGAGCCAATTGATCATGGCATTCTCAAGCTCGCATCAGAGGAACACACTGCAACTATTTCAGGTATTGGTCTAGTCAAAATTCAGCTCAATGATAACTCAATAGTAAATTTACCTGAAACTTTGCATGTACCAAAATTGACCACAAATCTTTTCTCTGTTGCAAAAATTACTAATAAAGGTTTTAGTGTTATTTTCAAGAAGGATTACGCGCAAGTTGTAGATGATCATGGTAATCTTATTCTAAAAGCAACACGATACAATGGTCTGTACTGTTTTGATGCAAACATGTCAGAATATGCAAATTTATCTTCAGGTATTTCTGAAAAGTCAAAAATTGAAATGTGGCACAGAAAATTGGGTCACATAAATGAGTCAGATTTAAAATTGGCTCTAAAAGATAATCGCCTAAAAGGTTTGCATTTTAACACCAATGAAAGTCTTGGTGAGTGTGAAATATGTATTAGAGGAAAATTCACCAGACTACCTTATCACATTAGGGAACAACCGAAAAGTGTAGATAAGCTGGAAATAATACATTCTGATGTTGTAGGCCCCATGCACACCACTTCACCCGGAGGCTCCAGATATTTTGTTACCTTTATTGATGAGGGAACTCGCTATACCAGAGTATATTTCCTGAAAAATAAAAATGAAGTCTTAAATACTTTTAAAGAATTTAAAAATGAAGTAGAAAATCTGACAGGAAAAAAGATTAAATATCTTCAAAGCGACAATGAAAGGGCAGAATATAGAAATTTGGAGTTTGACAAATTCTTATCAGATTGTGGGATTAGAAGACGTCTTTCCGTTGTAAGATCACCCCAGCAAAATGGATTGGCCGAACGAAAAAATAGGTCACTGCAGGATAAGGCCAGATGCCTACTACTGGAATCAAATTTGCCCCACTCATTTTGGGCTGAGGCCATCAATTGTGCAAATTATTTATTAAATCGCAGCCCATCCAGAATTCTGAAAGGTAAAACTCCATATCAAAAGTGGACTGGTCATGTACCTTCAGTTCATCATCTTCAAGTTTTTGGATACAAAGCGTTCATGCACAACAAGGACCCCAACAGAAGAAAATTTGATTCAAGAGCCAAAGAAGGCATTTTTGTCGGATACTCTGAAGTATCAAAGGCCTATCGTATTTGGGTGCCATCCCAAAGAAAAATTTCAATAGCGAGAGATGTAAAAATAATTAACAAGCTCTACTATGAATCCAACCAAGAACCCTCAAGGTGTGATCCATTCAGGGAAGAATACTGTGAACAACAATCAAATACGCCGAAAAAGGAAGAAAACAGTAACAGTCAAGAGATTTCAGTAATAAGGAATGACGAAAATTTAGATGAAATTAATGTAGTCGCAAGTGACAGAGAAGAAAACAATGAAGGATCTGAAGATAGCTTTGAGGAAGAAGAAGTTGAGGAAGAAGGACAAAGATGTTTAAGACCAAGAGATACAATTAGACTACCCCCTTGGATGAATGATTATGACATGTCAGCATTATGTGAAGTTAAGGAAGCTCTAGAAGGGCCAGATGCGGAAGAATGGCACGAAGCCATAAAAAATGAAATCAAAGCCCATATAAAGAATGATACTTGGGAATTAGTGACAAAACCAAATGGAGCAAATGTAATAAGTTCTAAAATGGTGCTAAAAAATAAGTATAAACAAAATGGCGATCTTGAGCGGAGAAAAGCACGTCTTGTAGCTCGAGGATTCTCACAAAGACCAGGACTCGACTATGGAGAGACGTACGCCCCAGTCGCCAGATTAAGCTCTATCAGAACTCTTCTTGCTGTAGCAGTCGAAGAAAATCTAAAAATAAATCAACTTGATGTCTCAACAGCTTTCCTTAATGGAGATATAGACGAAAAATTATTTATGCAAAAGCCAGAATTTCTAGAAAAAATCTTATGCAACATCATGGTTGAAGAAAGTGCTAATGAAGACTCCACCATGTTCAAAAAGGTAAAGAAAATGCTTGAAGAGCTACGCAAACAAAATGGTGAAAAGGTATGTCGTCTTAAGAAGGCGTTGTATGGACTAAAGCAAGCAGGACGCCAATGGTTCTGTAAATTAGATTCCAAACTTTGTAAATTAGGATTCATCCCTTCACAGGCTGATCCTTGCATATACATTATGATCAGAGGGAGAGAAAAAATACTGGTTGCAATTTATGTAGATGATGTAATCATTGCATCAAATAGTCAAGAAAAATTGAATCATATAAAGAAGGAGCTTTTGAACGAATTTGAAATGAGAGATTTGGGAAATCTCCAATACTGTCTTGGTATAGAATTCGACTGTAAAAATGGAACTATTTCAGTTTCTCAGAAGAAATACATTGATGAGATCCTTCATAAATTTAATATGGAGACCTGTAATCCTGTCAAGACTCCCATGGTTCCGGGAATAAAGTTTACCAAGGCGTCAACAGAAAACCTACCAAATTTTCCATACCAAAATCTGATTGGAGCCCTTATGTATCTTGCAACAGGTACAAGACCGGATATTTCACATTCGGTAAGCTACTTAAGTCAATTTAATAACTGTTTTTCTAAGGAGCATTGGCTAGCAGCAAAAAGGGTCCTCCGTTACCTTAAAGGTA
Organism: Timema douglasi; assembly: GCA_901482245.1. Lineage (NCBI taxonomy): Eukaryota > Metazoa > Arthropoda > Insecta > Phasmatodea > Timematidae > Timema > Timema douglasi. Next base: position 63,262 of record CABEEJ010003507.1, on the reverse strand, counting down.
CCAAGGAACTATCTCTGATCTTCCAAAAGACTGGAGAACCATTGACCGGATATGCTGATGCAAATTGGGGATCATGCTCCAGTGATAGAAGATCGTACACAGGATACTGTTTTAAGTATGCAGGTTCAATGGTCAGCTGGGAATCCAGAAAACAAAGAACCATTGCTCTATCTACCCAAGAAGCTGAGTACATGGCCTTAACAGAAGCGGCAAAGGAGGCAATGCATTTGAGGCAACTGCTGAACGACATGGGATCTTGTCAACAAGCCATCCAAATCTTCAATGACAACATGTCTGCCCAAAACTTGACAAAGAATTCTATAATAAGTTCCCGATCAAAGCATATAAGTATAAAAGAACACTTTATTCGTGAGAAGGTTCAAAATGGGGACATTGTTGTGACATACAAGCCTTCTGAATCCATGGAAGCAGATATTTTTACAAAGGGCTTGGCAAGCCCCAGACACACCATCTTGAGTCAAGCTGTTGGACTACATCCTCGGCTCTAACGAGTGAGGGGGAGTGTTGGGACTTGAGTAATTCCATCCACTCAATAGAGCATTTTAGTAGATGAGCCTTGACCTGCAAGAAGATGGGCAGTGCCTTCTAAATGTTCTTTAATGTCTTCTTTTACTTTGTTATTATTATTATCTATGATGTATATATGATCTGTACTATTGTTTACAAGAATGAACAAATACTCATGAACAACTTTGCTTTGTGTTTTAAATATGTACAATATATGGAAATCATTAATTGATGACATAAATACCTTTAACAACACTTCTCTCATTTAAATGTTTTGATAGTTATTAATGTTGGAGCTTAACACATTATATATTAAACCTTGGACTTCTCCCATTTAAATGTTATGCTAGTTGTTCATAATATTTAAAGCTTCACTCGTAATATTTTAAAACTTATAAATTACTTTACATATTTTAGGCCCACCTTTGAATATTGTTGTTTTTGGGGCTTCTCCCATTTAAATGTGTTGCCTGTGATGATCAACACAAGAGTTTGCCTCTTTAAATTATTAGTCAAATCTTTGATAGTGTTTTTAGGCAACTAGTTGATTATCAATAGCAGTCATCTCAACGGCACTTCTGTATTTCAATTAAAATTATTCTCGTAATATGCCCCCTCACCCCTTTGTATTATTTGTATCCCGTATCCCACCCCTTAAAGGGTTATAATTACAAGAGTTAACGTACATAAGTATTTCAATGAAATTACTAATGTAGCTTTACCATTTTTAAAGCAAAATTTTCACAGCTTAAATTATCTTGATACAAATAAATCGATTACATTAAAAAAAATTGTCCCTGTATTTCACTGGTACCAGTAGGAGTTATATGTATAGATTATGTACTAACTACTATCTATGCTAATATTTTGGGGATAGGAAGGTTAATTTAAGAGGAAGTGCACCCACATTTAAATGGAGAAAGAGTAGAAAACCATTTATGAAAAACCACCCTCGGTACACCCGAGTGAGATTCAAACCCTGAACTCATAATCGGCAGTCTAGTCCACAGTAAGTTTGACGCTTTAGAGATTGATAAGAGGAAGATAAGCAAGCTGTTAATTATTATTAGCACCGCGTCTTACTATCCGTTCGGGTTATACGCACTTACGCTAATGTGTAATGGTAGGGTGATTGTGAGATGATAGATAAATCTGTGCCGGGACCGAGGATTGAACCCCGGCAGCCAGCATAGAAGTCTGACACCTTACCCCTAGACCACCAGGTCACCCCAAGCTGTTAATGTTTACTATATTTGTGTAAGGGGGTCTCCCAAAATTACGCTACCCCAGAACCCCTGAGCTCTCTGGGTGGCCCCTATTGTAGGTATAAAAAGTATGTTTTATATTTGATTTAAATATTTAGCATAGCTGAGTATTTGGAATATATACATGTTTTTAAGTCAGGTAGTAAGATAGGTGTTTCATTCCTCATTCAGCTTGTCGGACATAGATGGTTTTTGTTCATGAGAAACTTTAAGCTATCAAATGTAAACCACCAGTGGCGGCTCGTAGCTAAAATTAATGGGGGTGCTGCTCCAGAAAAGGTTTAGCCTTTGTTTTAAAATTGTGTAAAAGGAAAAAATCTGTATAGAAAGAAAATGTATTCAGGAACTTGATACAATCTTAACAAAAAAAGCTTTTTTATTTACTTTAACTTAAATTGTTACAGTTAAAAGCTTGATCTTCTCATAGAAAAATTAAATCCATTCACACTGTTTTAATTTTCACAAAAAGTTCAATAATTTTCTCCTTGATCTCTGGATGACAATTGAGGAAATTTTTCTCCATTGAAAGTACTGAAAGCACATTTAGTCTTTCTGTTAAATAAAAGAAATGAATATATATATAGAATAGCTGGAAGCAGAATAGTAATCTAATGCTACACTCTTTTAAACTTCATCACATTCAAGAATATGGTATACGGTTTTAAGCACAACACAATCTGAGAACAAAAAATCTTCCTTCTACCATCACGTCAGAGCCGGCACTGCGAGAGCAACAGTGCCCTCTCTACCTGGCAGTCCCGCCTTCCTCCCCACACCCTTCCTATGTACGCATACGCGCAACAGTCAAACACCGCGTCACTGGGTGTCGCCCACAATTTCTTCCCAAGCATCATTCTTCTTGAAACGATTAAAATGATCCCAACTTTTGGGTTCCAAAGAATGCTTCTCTGTTTATAAAAATCTATAAGCGTTATGATTTCCTGGGACTACTCCATAGCACGTGCATCAAGCGACACAACATGACACAACTGGACAGGTCGGGACAGGAGCGTCCACACTGACTGTATCCATATAATTTCTTTGATGTTTCGGCGAAATACCGACTCCAAGTGAGGCGTGCAGTTGCAAAACTCGCCTTGTCCAGTCCAAGTGATTTTGAGTAAATTAGGAAAAACTGTTATTTATCTTTACGTTTGGAATTTGGTAGCTATTTAAATTGCAATGTAACAATATAATGTATATATTTTCTTTAATATAATCCAGATTTTTGAACATAGTCAGGAGATATTTGGCTAAATGTTTTGGATAAGGCGAGTTTTGAAAAATATCCCTAGATAAGGCAAGTTTTGAAAAAATAAAACCTCGTGAAATACTGTTAAAAAAATTATTTGTCTTTAATACTATACAACCCACACAACTGAAAAATATGTTTTTTTTATAGAAGCTTAAATCCTCAGTTCATATTCATCTTCTAAATCATACTCTTCAAGTCCATTGTTTCTGTTATGCTATACCAAGAGCTTTTCAACATCTTCAATCTTCGCTTTCTTCACTAGCACTCCTACTTTTCACTAACTCTCATAGTCATGGATAAGACAAGTTTAGTAAAATAACACAATACTCAGAGGAATATCTTTGTGGGATAGGGCAGGTTTTGGAAGTACCATTTTAGACTTGGATAAGATGGCATTTTGAAACAACACCATTCAAAAATAAGGCGAGCTCTGCAACAAAACAAGATTTTAATAGGTCATTATGAGCCGTATATTGGGAGTTTTGTCACATATTTTTTTCTATGATTGTAGTGGAATTAAAACTGGTGCGAACAGTAGTGCCAACTCATTTTTGAGTAATTTTGGATTAGGTTTGTTTTGCAACTACACGCCTCAAGTGGGTCATTGTCCTATCGTATCTCCGTATCTACTTGCTACATAGATACGATACGATTATATGATGCGACGTCCCGTCCACACTGCCGATCACGATACGCGATCATAATACGGTACGATGATCTGACACATATATGGACCCAGCTTCAGAAGTATATCTTCTGTGCTTAAGTTAACGAGATACATATTGGGAAGGTATCAAGGCCGTAGCCAGCAAAAAATTTCGGGGGGAAGGGAGTTAGTGGTTACATCCCCCAATTTCTGGAGGATAGAAAACAATATAAATGATACTAGAAGCTATATGAATTGATTTTTTTAATGAAAATATAACCCCCTAACAGCATGAGGCTAGAAAACATTATAAATATTAAACACCTCTAAAAGCTCTTTTAAGTGCTTTTTATGGTAACACAACCCCCTAATTTGTACTTATAACTTAATTGTGATATTGTTTGAACCATAAATAAAGCCATATATATATATTGTAAATTAAATTTCGGGGAGGTTTGAACCCCGAACCCCC
>CABEEJ010003507.1:28124-59080 GCA_901482245.1 Timema douglasi | reverse complement strand
TGTGATAGATAGATGGCCGGCGGGGTTGGGCCCCGAGGCCCCCCCCCCCCCCCCGCTGCCCGCCTTGACTAGGGTCTTGGAAGGAATAATGAAGTGGACAATGCCCAAGAAATATCATAATTAAAAGACAAATGTATATATGATTTATTCAAAACAAACCAAGTACTGTATATAATAAGCCATTTCTGTATTTTAACTATTTATGGCCCTTAGTAAGATGCTTACAATGATCACTTTTTTTAGTTCTACGTCTTACATAATCACGTTAATGTGATACAAAATAGACATGACTATAATACAATTGTGTCTATAAAAAGCTCGACACTGTCTCCTACACAAGAATAATTGTAGATGATCTCAGTTACCCAAAACTTAGAACATTATAATATATCCTTACAAAACTGGGCCCCCAAATCCATTCTTAGGCCCAATCTTACAATGTCGCATTATTCTATTCGTTAGGGCTTAACATAAGGTTAAGTGATAACAACCACTACTTTGGATTTTACAATGTTTGATTAGCGCTAATGTTCACCTAAAAATACTCGTAAAGTTAACGCGAGGTCTACCTTCAAGTTAGCAAACTTAACGCCTACATTAACAATATTAAACACTCCACAATATTGTTTTTCAAGGCAATTGTTATTATTAAAGTTTGGTTACATTTATTTGTATTATGAATTGGGTGAGTTATTGTTTGATTATGATGACTTTGAAAATGAGTTACAGGTTCTAAGGAACCCGAGACATTAAAGACCGAAGAGATACAGTATTTGGAACGAAAGAATTTCCTGAAATTTTTTTAACGAGAAAGAATAATTTTACGATTTAGTTTAAACAAAAATAAGGTTTTAGAAATTTTTGAAGTGACTGGACACCAATTAAAATTGGTTATTTTAAATCTTTTGTTTGTATTTATCTATTAATTCAATTAACAAAATTTCCTCTTCTATGCCAAAATTTAAATTTTGTGTTTATTATTTTCAACAAAACTTCTTAGCAGACAAATAAATATGATAAAAGATAGCAGATAATCTTAAACAGTATTAATAAATTGGATTTGCTTTTATTGATTTGTTTTCATAACAGTTCCATAGACTTTGTAATGACTTACTTGTATTCTCTATGGCAAAATTAAGCCAACCCAAAGCTTTGAAACAAATCTAGCGCCCCGAGAAAGTAAACGATAAGAACTAATGGAAGGTGCCTGTTCGTAATTTGAAGAGCACATAAAAATGGTACTGTAATACACAACGCCAAGTTTAACCAACTCTTAGACTTTACAAACAGAAGTTAAAAGGACTTTGACGAGACATTGTAAGATTGGCTCTTAGGGCCAGTTTCATAGTCAAATTTAGTACGCCTCAAGTGCGGCGCTATCCTAAATACAAGACGACACCTACCTCAACTCGAATGGAATGGGCCGTTCTCGCATAGGAAACTGGCCCATTCCATTCTGGTTTAGGTAGGTGTCGACATGAACTTAGGATAGCGCCGCACTTGAGGCGTACTAAATTTGACTATGAAACTGGCCCTTAGTCTCCAAATTAATTAAGAAATGGTTACCACCCGTAACAGTCTGTTATCAGAAACGTAACTAAAAGATGATTGCATGAGGTTGGCGAGACCAGTTGGTGCGAAGGAAAGAGATGATGGGCAGTGCGTGGAAATGGCAACGTTAGGTGACGTGAATATAAGCTGTACAAGGGAGGGACGTGTAAAGGGGCTGTGTCTGTGTTAATGTGCGTTGCACATCTGCTGGGTCAACAAGTGTATGACATACTTTACCATGTGAGGTACAATGCAGTATTACACTATTAAAAAAACTTCATTTTGTGAGCCTGCAAGCGAGCTGTACACAACGAAAGGCCACCACTGTTAGCGATGATAATGCCAACATTTATAGATAGAGGGTATCATATTGTTAGCACAATGAGCCCTCCAGCCGTTAATCTCAGTTTTTAGACTAGAGCTGTTACTTCTTGTTAAAGTTTTGTATAATAAACTATACGTACTAACTTAAATGTGTTAATATTTAACTACGCAAAGTATAACATTATTAAATGGTTCAGAAAAAAGTAGACTACGTTGTAACCTCACTGACGCCATGTACAAGAATAAAAAAAGGAGGAAATGACGTACTACTAGATAGTTCTTAATATGAACAAAGTAACTGGACTACTCGATTTATAAATTCAACACTCTCGCTCTTTGTTCATTGATATCCCTAATTGACACAGATTCACAATTCATACAAAATTTCTTTTGTGGCAAAGTCTTAGTTAAAAAGTCTGCTGATTGGTTCTCAGAGCGTACATATCGGACAGTTATAATATTGTTTTCTACACACTAGCGAATGTAATAGTACTTAACATCTATGTATTTGGTCATTTTGTGATGCTCACAGTTCTTAGCCAACCTAATTGCACTTTGGTTGTCCACGAAGAGTGTGGTAGGCTAATTGGGAATCGGATCAAGTTCCACGAGCATCATTCTTAGCCACATACTTTCTTGGGCCACTGAAGATGCTGCTATATATTCATCTTCTGTTGTTGACCTACTGACACACCCTTGTCGATGAGATGACCAGGTGACTCGTGCTCCTGCTAAAAGATATACATCCCGTTATAGATTTTCTTGTAGTTTCATCCCCATCATAGTCAGCATCTGAATATACAGTTAACTCAGGTTGATTTCCTTGGTAGCAAATACCATAGCTCATAGTATACGCCGCATATCGCATTATCTTCTTAACTGCTGTCCAATGAATGTCTTGTGGCTCATTTAAAAATCGACGCTTGATTAATTGTAAATGCAATTTCTGGACGTGTCACTATAGCAAGAAATATCTCTTGATAAGGTACATCGAGGACTTTATTAGATTTACCATCATTAATATGTAAAACCAAATTTGGATCAGTTGGTAATGATTGGGATTTGCAATCTTGCATAGAGAACTTGTTCAGTACTCTCTTAAGATATCCTTGTTGACTTAAAAACATTTTCTTATTTTTTCTGTCCCTTTTGATGTCAATTCCTACAAAATAACATCAGTCTTCTTCTTTCATCTTGAACTGTGCCTTAAGCTCTATTATCAAAAGTGCCAAAATTTCTGCGCAGGTACTTATTAGCATTCCATCGTCCATACATAATGCAAGCCAAACTTCGACGTCATCAATCGTTGCTCTTAAAACACATTGATGTGATTCCAAAGTCTTTAATTCAAATGATTTTAAAAATTCCAGGAATTTCTTACGCCAACAAAGTGAAGACTGCCTTAGTCCATACAAACTCTTCCTCAACTTGCAGAACATGTTTGGATCACTCTTCTCGAAACCTTCTGGCTGTTTTATAAACAGTTCACCATATAGAAACGCAGTTTTTATGTCAAACTGTATCATTTCCATCTCATAAATCGTTGTAAGTGCAAGAAGTATTCTGAATGAATCATACCTGATTACGGGTGAAAATGTTTCCATATAATCGATACCTGCATGTTGTGAACATCCTTTTACACACAACCGTTCTTTGAAGCGCTCAATGCTCCCATCTTCTCTTCTTTTTATCTTATATACCCACTTGCAGAGTATAGCTTGTCGATTTAAAAGTAGATTTGTCAAGGTCCAAGTTTCGTGATTAATTAAAGACATCATCTCTTCCTTCATAGCAGCGATCCTGTGTTTGTTTAAACATTATTTTCATTTTGACGAAAGCATTAGTGTAATGGAAGCTTCTGAGAAAATTACTCGACAGGCGTTTGAGTGCCCTTTATTTGGCTATCCAAGAAACTTATCTAAATAAACTTCTAACTCATGTGGACGTCCTCAAGTGTTGTTTTCAGGAACGTTACAACCAGTGGCATCGCGTCAGGGCAAGCAAAGAAAGCACTGCTTGCCTTTAATTGAAGATATGCAATTATTTTAATTAATGTTTGCAAAACTTTTTTTACTGGTAATCATTAAATGTAATTCAAGCATCAGTGGGTTGGAAAAAAAAATCCTATGCATGGTAGTGACCGTAACCGTAGAATACGTGTCAGTAACTGCTTCCTTGTATGTTTGAGGCTTCTCATAAATTGCTGCACATGCTGTTTCAATGGATACTTGACAAACATCAAATCGTTTTTGCGCCTTAGAGTAGCTCTTTTACGAAATGTTGGCCCCGTATCTATCTTGTCTTGTACAGGCCTAACTCCTTTTTGACATTCTTCTCAGATGTGGTAACAATTTCCTTGACTTCTTGCTCTTTTGGTTCATCGTTCTGTGAAGTTAAATTATAAATGCAAAATTCTGGATCATTAATTACAGCACATTTACTAATTTCTTCATTACATTCAACGTCCCGAGCTACTGTGACTTTTGTACTACTTTGATGATACAATCTATAGTTATAATACTATTACCGTCATAGTCAATAAAAATGGCCTTCTTTAACCTTGCTTTCAATTTTAGTACGGGATTGCTTGGTTATGTGCTCATAAGCGTCCTCTCCAAATTTACGCATATGCTTCAAAGCTACCTTTTTTTCTAGCAAACTTCTCGAACGGTGTACAATTTATTGTTTACCTTGCTTGGCCGCCAATTTAAAATGTAAACACTCAGATTTACTGCCTCAGCCCACAGTTCCTCAGGAAGTTTTGCGTCAATCAGCATTTTCCTAGCGCATTCCACAATGGATCGATTTTCCCGCTCGAAACGCCCATTCTGTTCCGCACAATATGGAGCAGTTCTCTCGCAGAGAGTCCCGGTTTTCTTAAAATGGTCTGTAAATTTTTTGTTCACAAATTTCGTGACCATTGTCATTCTTAAGTACTTTTATTTTGTTTCCAGTCTGCTTTCTATCATCTGATGGAATTGTATGAACGTATCAAAAATATCACTTTTGTACTTAATAAAATACACAAAACGATATGACGTGCAGTAGTCCTTAAATAGTAAGAAATAATTGGATCCCCCTAGCGACGTAACTGGCATTTTCCCACACAGACATCTGTGTGTATAAACTTGCCAGGGTTACTTGCACGAGGATTAAGATTTTCATAAAATGGCAGTCAATGTGTCTTGCCAAATTTATATGACTCACAAAACAGCTTGTCTATGTTGTTCACCTTAAACCCTGGTAGTAGTCCCTGACTTGCCATGGTCTTGAAGCTATTGATGCCTGGATATCCGAGTCGTTCATGCCATAGCTTCATTGACTCCTCTGTTGAATTGGATTGCCTAACATTTTTATTGTTGAAAAGCATCTTGTAACATTGGTTACCATTTTATTTCCAGTTGCAACAACTAGATTTTGTGCTGGAATCTATACTTCGATTTTTCTTTAATCAAAAATCCCCTTGAACTGTTTACTAGTCACTGCTCCTAATGAAAATAGAATTTTCTTAAGTTTCTGAACATACAAAGTATTTTCAACTGTGTGAAGCTCCCACTGTCCGTTTACAAGTGCTAACACTTCTACAGAGCCAATACCTTCATACGAATTATCTTCAATCTGTACGACACTCAAATTGTCTATTGGACCAAGTGTACCGTAGCTACAGACTGACCCGTCACCAATAACTGTTTTCAACTTACCCTTTTAACAGAACAGTCGAAGTCTCGTTCAAGACCAACTATTACGCCACAGAAAGACTTTGGTGTACGTACTGCAAGAAAACTGCGAAATGGAGGTTAGCCGCATCCTCACCCCTTCTCTGAAATAAGACACTCGTCCGACGCGCGCATGCGCGAGAGTGCAGTTCCAAATAAACATATCAGTGGCCCAGACGTCCGTTGCTACCCCCCACCGCCCGTTGCTATGCGAGTGTCGACTGCGCTGGGAATGTGTAGCGCCTTGTGATTGGACGTTAATGACGGCATTATGATGTAACTCTTCCCTTCCAAGTTTCCCCGCTGGGCAGAACCGAATATAAGCTTGTGTCTGATCGTAAACATTACTCTTTGATGCCGATTAGGAATAAGGATAACTTGGGCAGATAGTAGGCCCCTAGGACCGTCTTATAAATGTAAGCTATAGTTATTGACAGGAATTAATCGCCGACCATGAACGTTGCGTATGTTAGGTTGAGGTTCGAATCCTGGAGGAATTTAGCTTGTTTAATGTAAATAAGGGAAAGTGATCTTCGACCATGAACTATGCATATTACAGGTCATGGTGCGAAGCTTGGAGAAGTTTATCAGATTTAGTGTTAACTAGGGAGATTGTTCTTGAACCATAAATATGGTAAAATTGAGGTCATGGTTTAACTCTTGGAGAAATTTGGCCAGTTCGTTTCTAAACAAGAGTATTTAAACTTTGACTATAAACATAGTAAAACTTAGGTCTTGGGTCAAATCCCGGTGGATTTTAAAGGGAAACTTGACTTTAACCTTTAGCCTTTGGATTCAGGTCAGGGTTCGAATCATGGTCGTAACTAATTAATGTATCTGTATTATTGTTAAGTGTTAGGGTATTTATATTGTTTACAGTCTGATGACTTTATCTCATTTAGGTTAGTTTATTAGTTCACGGGAAATGTTAACATTAGATTATTTGTATTGTTTTCAGTCAGATGTTTCCAATGTTATATTTTATTACTACGAGGTTCAAGACCCATTAAATGTTAGTTTCATGGGAAATATTAACTTGCGGTTTTGAGGACTTGATAGTTTCAAGGGAAGATTTATTATTTGTATACCTTTATATTTTTTATTAGAGACAATTTCTCTTTTTCATCTTGGATAATTATATCCTATTTGTATCTTTATTTATAAAGAGAATTACTTTATCATACATACCTTAGCATTTATATATATATCAAAGTTTGATATACAATATTGTACAAATTAACCAATGCTGAGTATTATCAAAATAAACGAGCCCTTGGGCTGTAGTTGTAAACCTTTGTTTGTTCTTGTCTGAACTCAGACTACCTTTTGGTTATGTCCATTAGACTTAGCCTTAGTTTTTCTGGTAAGACAAGAGTGTTCTTGTACTAGTCGAAGCAGGATGACATGGCCTCTCTGTGATTACCCCTTTTTTGTAATTTAAAACCGCGCTCTCTGTGGCGACTAGTCGAACTTAGGTTATGGGACTAAGGGACGGTCCCACAGAGGGCGTAGGCGGTTGACAAGCACAGAAAACCACTCCTAATGATGGGTCACATGTTTTGAAGCAGCACTTTCCGCCAGCCACACAGTTTCACATCCATAAGCAGAAACTTTTTTTTTATTCGGCACTTAAAGCAACATGATTCGACTCATTCAGTTTACTTTGATCACTATTTTTCGCTAGCCAGTTGTGGTACTGTTTTTTATATGACCTACCTGACTACAGTAAAAATATTTCATATTCTTCTTACCACTAGGTCTTCCGTGATTTTCTCTTATCGTCATTGTGAAATATTTTGACTTTTCATAAGTTTGTAATTTTTCTGAACGTTCAGCGCCGCAAACGCTGCAGTAACATCATCATTCTGCATGAGCTGCTTCTCTTCTATGAGAAGTCGAGAGGTTAGGCTCTCAAATGTCTGCATTACTTCGATGTATGAGTCCCACGCACTTATGAACGCACTGTGTAACGTTCCGTCGATTAAAGCTCCGACGCTTGTGAATCTGTTGTCACGACCGGTACTTTCTTGACAAGTTCCTGCGAATTGTGATATAAATATTTGCTAATTTAAACACATTTTATACATGTTATTGTATATTATTTTATTTATCAATTACAGACCATTTCTTGTTTTAATTATCGATAAAAGTACATGTTTGAAAGGTAAATATTGCCACGTAGGCTCACACCCGTGTCATCCCCAAACGACTGTTAACACTCTATGTAGTTAAAAAAAACTACTCATTTGGCTTCACTTTGAAATTGTGACTGAGAGCTTCTGATCTCTTGCAAACACAAATTGAACTATTTCTTGAAAAAAAGAAACAAAATACCAACTTTTCAAACTAAACATATTGCCCTCTCTCTCGCACCTACACAGCGAGGTTTTTACCCTTAATTCTTATTAGATGTGTAAACAAGCAAACCAAAATGTTCTTGACCGCAGCTGCCTCGCACGTGTTGAAAGTGCGACAACAACAGTACAGCCACGGACTAAAGAAATTGACTCAAATAACTTTATTTACTCCATAAAGCAATGCAATGAAACAGGATCATTACAACCGAGATGCTTGGAAAACTCTCGAGTGTTTTTGCAATGTTTTTCACGTCGGAAACAACTTCTCCAACTTCTGATAATGACAGCGCCATTGACTCGATTATAGTTGTATGCTGAGCAATATTATCGTTTGGATTCATCCTTTAGCTAAATAACTGCTTCTTGAGACTAACCTTATTTACAGTGCTACGTTGCTTTTGAACGTAGGGGCGGTCAAACTGGTAAGACCCATGGAAAAGTTTATTGAATTTAAGTCTCAAAAGACGCATTTTAAGGTAATCCTTGTCATCTGAAAATAAGATATAACATAAGAAAAAGATTTCAAATTTATCAAAATTCGTGGGTGGACAATTTTAATGGTGAATAATGTTGGAACTGCTCCTGCGTGAGCCAAACTATCAACTCTAAAGTCAGCAGATGGTTTTGTGACAAGAGTTAGTAATTAATTAGTTATATTCTATAGCTCTCTGTTTGTTGTGTGGGGGCACTGTTTGAGCGTTAGTTAAATTAAGAACACTTTTGGGTGGGATTAGCCTACTTATAAAATATATACAGCCTTATAATCTCAGTGATGGCAAATGTCCCCTTGGGGCCACCCCTGCACCCTCCATCGGAGAATAACCAGTAGAATGGGCCCAAAAAAAGTTTTTTTGATCCGCTACTCCACGAAAAACTTTCCTCTAGTACAGTTTAGTAAAATTAAAAAAAGAAATAAAGCATAGGTTGATATCTTCCGGTCACGCATCACCTTCGAGATTTGTAAAAATTACTTAAATTCAACTAATTTTCGTAATTTTTTAAAATGTGTCTAAATTAATATGGTCGAACTGTTATAGTGTGGAATTAGTACAAGATGGCTAAATGAATAACTGTAAGCATCAAAATAATTTATAAACTTTAATTTGCGATCGCTATAATAAGGCTTTTTTTGTCTAGTTCGTTCTTTTCCACCATTATCGTAATGTGTTGGAATTAAATTGAACGAAGGGTTATTTTTGTTGTGGATCCAATAGAAAATGGCACTTGACATTGGACGCATTTTTCTCCTCCCTCCACTCCCACCTACGGCTACCCACAATCCCCCACTGTTTTACACTCCACCAGTTTGATAATGTGCTCAGTCAGCCCAAAGATAAGGGAGTAGTGGAGTCAGCCACTGACCTTGGTGCGGCGTTGTCTTGTGTCTTTCTGGTGGCAGTTAGTGATGATTTTCACCTGTGTTTGTTTAAAAATTATTTTCATTTTTACGAAATCATTAGTGTAATGGAAGCTTCTGAGAAAATTACTCGACAGGCGTTTGAGTGCCCTTTATTTGGCTATCCAAGAAACTTATCTAAATAAACTTCTAACTCATGTGGACGTCCTCAAGTGTTGTTTTCAGGAACGTTACAACCAGTGGCATCGCGTCAGGGCAAGCAAAGAAAGCACTGCTTGCCTTTAATTGAAGATATGCAATTATTTTAATTAATGTTTGCAAAACTTTTTTTACTGGTAATCATTAAATGTAATTCAAGCATCAGTGGGTTGGAAAAAAAAATCCTATGCATGGTAGTGACCGTAACATGCATGCAAGACGTGCACTAGTCCATCTGATGGTGGTTGTAAGTCGGTACCTATTTGACCAACTTTCATCCCATTGCTCTAGCTACTTTAGTTTTTATTTGTGACGTCATAGATTTAGAAGGGGTGAGAAGGGGAATAGCTGTGGATGTCAGGTAAAAATGCAAGCAGCCAAACTACGACTTCTTTTGCCCGAAAGTTGACGACTTTCAAAACATAGCGGGATGTTATGACATGAAAGGGGAAATTAATGTATTATTGTCAAGGTACTATACTGACCTCGTGCCTATACATCTTTAAGCCTGGTACACACGACACAACTTCTTGTACATAAAGTTGTACATGAAGTTGCAACCTGAAGATGGAGTCATGTGAACACCAACACTTGTACAAGATATGCTTTGCACAACTTAGTGTATACAATTTCAGGAAAGAGAACGCGTCCTATATCAGCCATTTTTCTTGTACAACTTTTGAGTTGTAAACAAAAACCTTTGTCTGCTAGACAGTTATTCTTTTTAAAACAAAAAAAAAGAGCAATTGTAAGAAAAACAGCTAAATGCTTGAAAACAAACAAATATTTATAATTGAAGGAGGTTAGACCCCAAATAATTATAAAGGTTTACAACTGTTTTAAAAACATTTAAAAATTGAAGATTTTTTTTCTTAATTTTCATAATATTTATGAATGACTAAGAAATTATTTACATCAAATAACAATTTTTCCTAATCATTCAATCAATTTTCCATAAAAAGGTCAAAAATTCCATGTTTTTTTTTTTTTCAAATGTTGTATGCGATCACAAGTGCCGTGTGAACAGTCACTGGCTAAAATTTGTATGCGATCCATGTGACCAAGATATTGTACAATTTCTTCACAACTATTTTCACAAGAAGTTGTGTCGTGTGTACTGGGCTTTAGAGTTTAGTGGAATTTACTGTAGCAGGTTCTTTTGTTTTTATGTATGTTTCAGTGAAAGCTAACAAACGAAAGTTTATAAGTATATGTCTGAAATAAGTAATAACACAATAATGTAAATCACAGAACAGAAGGACCCCCAAATCCACAACTATCATACAAAAAACTCCAGATAGCTTCTTGAAGCATAAAAAATAAATATCCTGGATCTCCCCTTTTAAGCTTGCCTAAAAATTTTGGTCACGAGACGCTACTGGTTGCAGCTTAGCTTTGGAAACTAACAACAAGTATGTCAGTTTTTCCAAAGTTTCAGCGATAGTAGTGCAGAAAATAAAATCTATGTTTGACAAAGCATCGATACTACCTGTTTCAGAATACAGGATTGTGCAGCTAATATATCACGATAGTTACTATAAACAGAGGAAATCGTACAGCAGTGACAAGGATAAGGCAACATCCAAAGAAAAGATCGAGAACTTCAAACGAAAATCGTCTTCACTCTTTGATGTCTCAGCATTTAAGTGCAATATTGTTGTGAACTGCAACTGCCGCATAAAACCCGATTTGTGTGAGTGCCCTGTATCAAAAAATCTGTGAGTGTGGAAAATCTAAGAAGATTCACGCAATCGATCTAAAATTTGCGTACATTCGAAGAAAGCACGGATTAGGTAAAATTGGAACTTTGGATGTACAAGAAACAAAAAAATTGACCCAAAGAATCAAAAAAAGGGCAGGTGACTTCAACAAACTATGCCTACGTTTGACATTTCACGGCCTTCATGTTCAACACCGATTGAAGAGGAAACAACGGTACCCGAGGAAGACTTAAACTGTGGAAGCTATTCATCCGATGAGCCCGAAGAAGATGATGATGACGATGAGGAATTCATGCCAATCGTTAAATCACCATCAACTGCATTAACTAGTGGTCGACATGGAGTATCTTATCGTGCAAATAGCAGCAATTGCTTCAAGTTTACTTCAAGATAGCGGTGCGGTTTCCAATAGTGACTACACCCATGTAGTTGATAAAACAAGCTTAGAAGAGAAAAAGAGCGTGCCCGTATTGAGTTACAGGTTGAGGCTACAAATGAAGAGCTGAAGAAACTCTACTTTTACGGTAGAAACGATAAAACTTTAGTGATTGATAAGCTACATTCGAAACATTTTCACGGAACTGAAAAAGAATAACATTATTCCCTTATTCAATAACTGGGTTCGGTAGATATAGCTTGGTGTGACGGTAAAGGTAATTAACACTGGCTGGAAAAGTGGAGTAATTCGTTTGATTGAACTACATGTGAAAAGGCCACTACTGTAGGGGGAGGGGAGGGTCTCTCCTTCATTTTAATGAATTGCCAATTTGACACTTATTTCAAAGTTTTGATGGTGACACTACCGGGCCTAAATCCTTTTGTGGTCCAATTGGCACACACAGCTTAATGGTTGTGAAAAATTTCCAGTGATAAACTTTCAAAGTATTCAGTGTGTGATTCCTGAAATCCACCGGAAAGTGATTAGCAAATGTCAACAATACCTGTTTAACAATAGTACTGCAGTAAAATCTGGAAAATGTCTAGAAGGGCTCGCCCGAATTGCGCCAATTCTCTTAGCTCGGACCCGAATTGCGCCAATACCACCCTTCCCAAGACAGGACCCGAATTGCTCCAACTCTGAACATAAACAAATATTAATGGAATGTCTGGTGGTAAGAAGGACACAAGTCAAAAAATATAAATTAGTTAACTATATTTAGCTCAAAATCAAACAATATTATATCAAGGTGAAATTTCCGGTTTTAAAACATTGTCAATAACAGCTATACGTATGCTAAATAATAGTATAACAAACATAATATAAACAAGTCATGCATAGGAGTTTTGGAAGGACACACACTTCACTAAGCTTAATCTGTCTATTTCTCCATTCCTAAACTGTTTAAGTTTTTTTTTCAATGAATGATTGTTTCAACTTAGACTTATTATCCGTCTTTTGCAAATTGCCTTCTCTTACACTGTTGATTTGAATGTACGAGTCAGTTTGGACCAATTTTAAATTTTGTACGAAGACAAAAATGTTTGGGTGTGGAGAAGCACATGATGAATTAAATCTAGAATGGAAGCTCTCGCACGCATTTGTTGTCCTCCAAAAGTCCGATGAGTCAGCTGCCCAAATGAGCGGCGGGAATGTCGCTTGCTCCATCTCATCTATATATGTTTCAGTTAGGTAATCTGCGAAGCTCGTCAGTTTTGTATCGGCTGGCTGGATGCTGATCAGATCGCAGAAAGCGTCTTCTACTTCTTCGGACCTTAAATAAGTGAGCCCAAAACAGTAGTGCAGCCATTTCCCTCCATCCAAGTTTTCGTCTTTGTTCGTGGCAGCCAAACCGAGCTTTTGAATCTTTCTCCACCTAAAAGGAATCATAGTGGATGTTAATGATAAAAATATTAAAAGGAAGCAGGGAGGAAAATAGGAACGTAGCATTCTTTGAATCATAGTCTGATTTAATACAGATCATAAATATATTTTACAAAATAGCCTATTAGTGACCGTAGCTAAAAAAATGTGGCCGTAATCATATGTACAAAAATGTGATGACACCCACACAGACAGGAAAACGTTTCACTTTTTTAGGCTGGCATATGTTTAAAATGGCCAAGAATAAAAAATAAAAAGTAGGCCTAGGACAGAATCGCAGATACTTTATCATAGCGTATATTCACTTTTTAATTAATGGGTCAGCTGAGGCAATATCATTCGACGATTTGATAATTACACTTATATGGATCTCTGTGTTAAAACCAAATAATACATCATTTTATTTGGCTAATATTTTTAATTTGAGTGTTTTAAATTTGTTTACCATATGCTTGTTTTATTTTAATAAGCGCACAAGTTGCTAATGGTTTTTGAAAACTAGTCACCAAAAACTATCCTTTCTTTTAGCACCACGTCCTACTGCCCGTTCGGGCTATAGCCTATGTACTAATTACTCTAATGGGTTAGGGATTGGGAAGGTTGAATTTATAGGAAATGCATCCGCATTTACGTGGAGAGAAAGTGGGAAACCATTTAATATCAAACCACCTCAGTGCACCCGGCTGGTTTGGAACCCCAACCTCCCCGGTCTCGAGGGCCAATCTAGTGCGAGAGTTGCGCCTTAGACCATCCGGCCACCCGAGGGGGTAAAAAACTATTCTTGAAATAGTTTGTTTTACCCAAAACTAAGTAGGCCCCTCACAATATTATTATTCATTATAAATGCATGCCGATTTAAAAAAAATTGTTTACATTTTCAAAATATTTTGAGTTTTTGAAAACTAATAATCTACTACCCTTTAAAGAACTTTACCCCCTAAACCAAATAAACAGTATTAATTGTCATCTTAAATACACCCAAAATGTAGCCTATGTTTAAATCAAAATTGTTAAAGATATTTTTGAGAAATTTTAAATTATTTTCAAATTAATCATTAGTAAACTGCCCATAGTTCAATTATTTTCTGAAGATCGATTATACAGTTCTATTCATCATTTAGAAAAAACTCTCCAGATATACACTTTGAATAAAAAAATTCAGGCCGATGATTGGGCGGTTGGAGATCGAATCCTGGTTGAGAGAACTGAAGGAGTTTTTTCCTATATGGTTTTCCACTCTCACTGAATGCAAATTCGGATTCAATTTATCTGCATTCAACCTATCTCATACCAAAGCCTATTAGCATAATTAGTACATAAGGAGGCCTATAACTCGAACAGGTAGTAAAACGCAGTTCTAAAAAAAATCTTCAACAGTGAAAAATATAATAATCAAGTCACAAACTATATAACATTATTTATGTAAAGTTGTAAAATAAAATTGTTTTGCTTACCATGCTTGCGCTAAATGAAATCGACAGCCTACTATCCTGGTTTGTGGTAAAGTCGACACGATGCACTCGTAAATCGCTTGCTCGAAATCAATCACAATGTATAAAGGTTGAAGGTGAAGTTGTCTCTTCTCGCACCCCTCCTTTAGGATTCTCATAGCGTCAATGTAGCTCTGCTTTTTCTTGTTTTTAAGTAGGCAAAATACTAGAGGTACGTATGACCCTTCGAAATACCCATGTACAGTAAAAAGCTGAAGAAAATTTTTCGGTGCGTATTCAAAGGTTCCATCCATTAACACAATTTCGTTCTGGCACAAATACTCTGATTAGAGTCACAAGAAAATATCACAATCCCCTTCTCTTTTTCGTTTCTCAACAAAATGTTTTCGTCTTGAATAGTTTTAATTTCAATTGAATCTATGGCAAATTGAATTTCTTCGGAAGATTTAGGCAACTTTGGCAGTGTTTTTAGTTTAGTGTAGTTGGTGTTATTCCTGATACATTTAATGTCCTTGCGGGTCAATGTTTTTATAGTTTTTTTCTGTGTATGTACCTCTGTGTGGATTAACTTTGAAGGCCTTACTTCAATCTCTTCAGCTTTCCTCTTAACTGCGTTGCTAATGGATCTTCTGTTCAACTCTTGATCTAGTAGTGGTTCGTGGTTGTGTTCGTTTTCAGTCCGCCAGAAAATATTTCCACCATCAAGAATAAATATTTTAGCCTTGCAGTCCTTTTTAGTGCATCTCCACCTCTCTTCCCTCGTCAACTTTAATTGATTCACCTGTCGATACGTATAATTATAATAGACAATCAGAACTTTCCCTTTTTCACTATAAATCCTTTCCATATCAATAATTCTCACTAATATTAACACAGTTCACACAAAACCCGAAAAAAATAAATAAAAAATACACTGGGACAGTCACTGTCGTTGAGACAATTAATAAGTATTGGATAGACGGATGTCAATACTACTGTTACAAGTCTTTTGGGGGCACTTAGGGCGTTTTTACATTCCTTTACTAAGGGGAGGAAAGACATGACGTAGAGAGAGCTTGTTTGCGATGGTCTTTGTTTGTATCATCCCCCTCACCTCCCTCACCAACTACCTGAACTTGACTTGGCGCAATTCGGGTTCGGGATTAGTAAACAGTTTTTAATCCCTTAATAACTGGCGCAATTCGGGTCTGCCCGTCTAGAAGATTTGTCTGTTCGTGATCCCGGCCCTCTTTCACACTCAAGATAGTTAACTACGGCCAATAGAATTCTCAGAATATACGTAAGTGTGATAAATCTTTTAGAGGAACTTAGGATAATAGTTTTTTAATCTTGAAGTCCTACATGCTTGTGTGGTTTAATATAAAGAAAAGCATGTACCTTACAGATGGTCCTAAGCATGTGTTTGAATTTATTAAAACATCGTGGTACCTACCTAAACATTTACTTCAACTTATAGACTCAGTGATTGAACGTAACGCATTTTTTGCTCGCCCTGAAAATTTGCTTTTGATTATGATTGTAAATGAAAGAAAACATATAAGAGAGCTAGGACTAAGACGAATTTTGAAGGCAAAAAACACAGCTCCTAAGGGAAACACAATGAGGAGCTTCGTGACGCCAAAACTCAACTTCGCTGCTACGGAGTACACCGATAGACTTTGTGCAAAATACCACTGCCTTCTTTGTTTCTAAGAGTAAGTGATGAGCACATGACATCAATTATACAATTAGGCACAGCAGCTGACTGGATTTCAACTTGCTTCCGTGTCACACTCGAGCAGTTGAGCGGCGTGTCAAGCTGGTGACAGAATCTACGGAGCTAAGTCCAGGGATGTATTAATTAGGACAACTTACCTGTCAAGATCCATAATGCCAAGTTATCCAACAAATCAAACTTTAAATTAGCAAGTATTGAAAAGACGGAGTACCGGTTAAAGACAATTACCATAATGCTATTTTTATTGACAATTGTCATTATTATTATTATACGCAATTAAATGACAAAATTTAAAATTTGTTGTTATTGTAAAAATTGTATTTTTTTAAAGCTCAATGCACGTTCAATAAATGATTAAATATTCATGATTTTTTATTTAGTTATCTTGCCTGTGATATTCTTTACTTATCTAAAGCTATAATAGAAGTTAAACTTGCATAGATTTTTTTTTTCTATTACGCAAATTTTGAGATTTATCAGTTTTTGTGAATTTCGGGGGTGATCCGCGACCTCAAGATATCGATAATTTTTTTATTTATTTTTTTATTGTACTAGACTGTACTAGAGTCAAGTTTTCCGTGGTATAGCGAATAAAAAAAAATGATATTTTTCGGCCCATCCTAATAACCAACAACTAACATATTTTCTACGAATGCCTATTTTCATACGTACTCATAGAAATCTAGATGACTAACACCAAATCTTACTTAAACGTTATTTACTCTATAATTCCATAAAAAAAAAACAGGGCTCTCACTTATGTTGTCTATAAATCACACATATTTATTTAATATCAACGTTATATTGATTTGTAAGTTTAAATTGTTTCAACTTAATTTAATATCTTATGAAATAATTATCCCCCTAAGTTATTTAATATAATTAATCATTTCCATCAATGTTCTCTATAATCTGGTTTTGAAATAGTATGTGACTAGTTTCACTCTCTAATGATTTGATATTTTTAGATCACCGTCTAGAATCTCTTTCATTTCTCATGTTGGCTAAACTCTTTTAGTTTATTGTTGTTTTACATCTGTAGAGCTCTTTTGGCTGATGTTAACTTATTTTTATACAAAATGAAATGGAAGTTTTCAAAACCCATTTTATTGATGAGCTCTCTTGGAACATGTCTTGGTGGAGTGTTACTTTTAAAGTATGTACAAAATATGCGGCTATCTAAAAGCGCCTGGTAATCAAATAATTAGCTCTGTAGGTTATGGTAAGACAGCAGCAAAGGAGTGTCATTTTTGTTGTTTTTATTTAGCACCGCGACTTACTACCAGTTCGTTTAATGACTAATTTCGCTAATAGGTTTGGGATTGGGAAGGTTGAATTTAGAGAATGTGAACCCGCATTTGCGTGGAGGGAGAGTGGAAAACCATTTAGGAAAAAACCCTCCATTTGATCCGACCGAGATTCGATCTTCACTCTCCCCGTCCTCGGCAGTCTGGCTCAACGTGAATCTATTTGAATAGCTTTAAAAACAAGAACTGTTGTTGATTGTATATACAACCCTGGTTGTTTTTCCTGGGGAATAATACCCATACTATGTTTATTCGCATGTGTCTGGCCATTATAACCATTATAACATCACTACCTAAGCTTGCGATGATATCTTCCTCACACAGGTTGTTGTTATTATTATTATTATTATTATTATTAGCACCGCGTCTTACTACCCGTTCGGGCTATACACACAGGTTGTTGTTACAAACTAAATTAATCTGTAAGCCTATACCAGCTGAGTAGAAAAGTAAGCAGTGTTTCCAGTCTAAATAAAACCTAAATCTTTTTAATTTCCGCCCTTTTCTTTGCTATACAAATAAACATTCACATTCTCTCTTGAAACAGCCAGTCATCCAGCTGGGGACAGGGGATCAGGCCTCCGAACCGGGACGTGTGGAAATCCTATTTAATTAGCCCTCCCTAGCAACAAACTTGATTAAAGAGTCATTTTATTTAATCCATATGAATATCAAATTGCATTAATCCATTTAATAAATTGATAATGATATAAGACCAGTTACTAATTTTCAATTTAAAATAAGTTAAAAATTTGAAATGATTAGAATACTGATTGATAAGTCCATAGGCTCCATGCCTAGAAATGTGTTTGTTGGTTGGGAGTTTTAGGCCTACATAAGCCCCCAATGATCAAGAAAACATGTTTTTTTAAAACTTATTTCCCTCTGCCAGGTCAAGCCTAGCTGATTTGTTACACGTCAGGCGTCACTGCATTTCCTTTGCATAGTCTTAAATAATCAGATGACTGTAATTATTAGAGAAATAGAGGGGGCAACAGTCCAAAACACAACATAACTGGCCTGATATTTGTTTCATCAGCATCATCCAGTATCTAGGCCTTTATAGTGTGTCCACCCCCTTTGTGGAAAATAAATTAGCTATAAAAATCCATGCAATGCTACACCATTATTTTTTTGTCAACTTAGGAAAACTCTATGATAGCAGTAACGTTTTAATGTAATGGCAACATGGACCTAGGTCAGCTGGTCTTGCAGTACCTTGGTAATATACATTTAATTAGGCCTATCTCTCATTAGATTTTTACATAATTTCAAAACTAATGTTCAGAACATCGTTGTGACATTTATTTATTTATTTTATGGAAGACCAACAGGGTTAACAAAAAGACAACATAAATAGGTCACCACAACAGTACAATTGAATTAATAATTAAAGATGGCCTTATATGAGAAACATTAAATAGACCATGGAGGAACAACCCAAGAAAAATACATAACCAAGTACAGCAATGAGCAAAACAGTATTGTAAATTGAATGAAATAATGACAAACTGTAATGAAGCAAGCAACCTTGTTGCCATGTACAATAATGTTATTAGACAATATGGAAAAGCCAATTTTTTAAAAGTATTTGTAAATTTATTTAAAATTATATTAAGACCACAGGCTTACAATAATCACAAATATAGACACAGGATATACAGTGATACCAAATAATACCCACAAAAATACTATACTGTGACTATTATTATCAATGTTTATGGTTGATACTGACAGAGATACCCTATAAAATAGTAAGCTACACAATAACACACAGGTACAATCATTCAGTGACTAATATCAAATTAAAAGGTTGTTATCGACAGTGAACCACAAGATTGATAAACTTTAATAATCAGCTATACACTCTTACACTCGAAAATGTAATCATACAATGGCCATTATTAATTTTAATTTTGCTAAGGTAAGTTAGTTACAGACAGATCAATTTGATGAGAGGAGACTGATATGTTGAAATTCCTACAAGCTCTTGTTATGCATAGTTGGTGGAGCTACTTACTGGGGCAAAGACATGTTTTAAGCGTGCAATGAGCAGGAACAAGATAATTAAGCTTCCCTATAAGCTCTATACTGTCTATTACATTATTGTTAACTTTGTGCATCTTGAAATATTCTTCTCTGGTACAAAGAAGACATTTTGAAGTGACTTATTTTATTTTCATATCTATGCAAAGGTACAACCTTTTTGAAAGTTAAGAATTCCAGATTTTTTTTTTTGAGCTGATTCTTTTCTGTCAGCCATAACATTATAACATTGTAATAAGGATTCCATAGAACACACCCGTGCTCTAAAATACTTCTTACATAGGCATTTATGTGAATGAATAGACGTATCAATGCAAGGGATTCCGAGATGAGACGTTGAAAAAAAGAAGAGAATGTTGAGAAGATAATCCCTTCACTAACATGTAATATAGCTATTAAATGACTGGTCTTACACCTTAATTCTTTTATTTATATCCTTAAAATATCTAAGGTAAATTCTTAGCTGTGCTAGGTGATATTTAGAGGTGCCACAAACATTTAAATACTAGGCCCCCTACATTTTAACAAAAATTTCATAGAAACTCAAATGTTAAACTTGTGGGCTTGATTAGATTTGAAAGAATTATTTTTCAACCAGTATGACTCAGAATTGTGTCGACACAAACAAGTGTGGACTAGTCCTGTGCTGTCAGTTACTTGCACACCTTCATTAATAGTTGCTCACTACACTATGTATCATGTGACTACATAACACAAGTAGGAGATTTTGAACAACTAACTGCTTCAAACAAGAAGACGGAGAAGTAAATGGCAACTGCCTTCCAAACATCGTACAGTAGAGACTCTCTAGTCCGACGCTCCGGTTGGTCCGACCGCAGCTCAAGAGCTTGTATGCACCGACTTGTTGATGACTGGTCGGCCATTGTTAACGAATCCTGGATAGCTCAGTGGTAAGAGCATTGGCGTACTAAGCCGAAGGTCCCGGGTTCGATTCCTGTGTCCAGGTGTCATTTTTCAATTTTCAGAACATTGTTAACTAGTCGGTTGTTTTTCTGCCTCAATGATCCAGCATCTAACGTCTAGTGCGTAGTAATTACTCGTGTGTGGATTGTGTTTTGTGTACATAGTTTTTGCATTACATACAGAATGTCAGGAGTAAAACATAAACACGTTACTGTTCCTTTAAATGAAAAATTAAAGTGCTAGAGACTGGACAAGGAGGAATCACTCCAGCTTCGGCTAGACCGTCGTCTGCCAAACAAAAGAACATTACCGATATTTTTACTAAAAAATGTGTTTATGTACATGTTTTATTTTAGACTCTTATTTATGTATGTAATACAGTACTGTAAATATTTAGTTTTCTTCTGATAATCCGAGCATACTCCCAGTCCCACGCGTGATGGATTAGCGAGGCTCTACTGTATATAAATCTTATTTTGTACTAAAGTCACTTTTCACAACAACAACAACAAACAACTTGTTAGTCACAGTGTGAAATGTGTTAGTATTTGAGTTCAAATACCTGCTCAAGTTGGTTAACTCATACATGGGTATATTTTATGGTGGCAGACTTTATTTTTGTCTTAAAAAACCTTTAAAAAATCATTAAATGTCATAAAGGAAATAAATTAATAAAAAAAAAAAGCTTAGTGAAGCAGCATTCTTGCAATAACTTTATAACTTAAAATACATGAGCCTTCTTAGAATACTTGAAAACATAAAGTTTCTCAAGGCACGGCACAAACCTGAAAGGTGAGGCTCCAGGCTCTAGTTCAGCGGTTCCCAACCTTTGTTTCACTCCTGTAGGCCTACCCCTTGTTTAGGCTTTTCATTTATACTTAACCCATCCTCTCACAACCCACCTCCCTACCCTCCATGAACAGTAGTTTGTTTTTGTTGGGTAGTAATGTTCTTAGGGTAGCTAAATAATTAAACGACTCAAATTAATGACATTTATAGGCTTTTATTTTTTATTTTACATTTTACAATTTATTTCAATCTTTTATTAATAGCAGCCTAGCATCATAACAAATAAAAACATCATTAAAATAACGTCTAACCACAGTAACTTATGATGAAAGTTCATATTATTTATTCATCTTGATATACAAGTCTTCAAATTTCATTGTGATCCTTGAACTGGTTTCATGGAGCTGAGTTTTTTTAAATCAGGTTCAAATGAAGACAGATATAATCCCAAGTCGGAAACTGTGTCAAGGTTGTGATATTTATTCTTAATGTACTCATAAGACGAGAATGCTCTTTGTTCGTGCTTTATCACTGAGTTCTTGGTACTCTTCATCCACTGATATCTAGAAGTCAATGAGACTTTTTTTTAAATTTGATTGTAAAGAAGAATTAGTCGAAAGTTCAATCAATATTTCTTTTTTCAGAAACTGATAATTTCTCGGCTTGTTGAAAGAACAATTTGTTGAATGGATTTAAAATCTAGTTATTTCACTATTTCACTTCAGAAAATAGTGTCTGAATGACACCCTAAGTCCTTTTAAAAGAGCCATTATACTACTTTTTACTTCTTTTGACAATTTCATCTCGTTATCAGGTAAGAATCTGAGAAGTGTCTCAAAAACTTCCCACTGGTCTTTTTTGATACAAGATTCCAAAAAATCCAATTTCTTGAGCATAGACTCGATTTTGTCAAACACCTGTTCTGTAATCCTAAGTTAAGTTTATTTATTTCTGAAAAAATATCAGATAAGTACGCAAACTGTTGAAGCTATTCACTTTCATAATCCTTAGAGCTCAACTCAAAAGGTTGGTCTTCAAAAAAGACTTGAACTTTATGTCTTAATTGAAACAATCTTGTGGGTACTTTTCCTCGTGAAAGCTACCTCACTTCTGTGTGCAAGAATAATTTAGTATGGAGGCTGTCCATCTCTTCACACAGAAACTTGAATAGTCTGGAATTTGTTGAATTGGCCTTAATAAGATTAACAATGTTCACAGATTGATTGAGCACTTCCTTCGATGAATGTGGCAGGTGTTTGGTCGCTAGTCCTTTCTGTGAATACAGCAATGGCTCCCAGCTACATGGGGAGCGACTTCTTTAATGCAACCCCGTGAGCCTCTATAACAGCCAGACATAGATTTTTCGCCATCAGTGCAATCACTACACCAATTGGCCCAATCAATTTCTTTTTCACATAAATAACCATAAATATTATTAATTATGTCCTCACCTGTACATCTTTCAGTGAGAGGAGAGCACATTAAAAGATTTTCTTCATTGAATATCATGCAATAGCAAGCAAAATTGACAGATTGGAAACATCAGTACTTTCATCTACCTGTATTGAAAAGATAGGACTCTTTTTTATTCTTTCAACTACTGTAGATTCATTGTCATCAGACATGTCCTTAACTCTCTGAGAAACTGTACTGTTTGACAAGGGAATATTGTTAATATTTCGTACATGGTCTTCACTGAACATACATTGAACAGCATCTTTGATACAAGGGGATATAAAAGTGTCAGCGATTTTATCATTCTTACCACTTTTAGCAATACGGTAACGTATTCTCTACGATGCTTCAACCACATTCTCTACGATGCTTCAACCACATTCTCTACGATGCTTCAACCACATTCTCTACGATGCTTCAACCACATTCTCATTGACTTTGTTTGCAGATAACACAAAAGAAGTTAGATTATGGCTGTTTGATAGTTGCTGGAAAAACTATCGTCTTTTTGTTTAAAAACTGGAGGTTTTGTCTCTAAATGACGCATTAATAAATATGGTTTCATGCCACCGTTAGACAATATCTCTCTACAAACAACGCACAGTGGGTTTGGAAAATCTTCATCTCCTGTGAATGAAGATCCATATCTCCCTCATCAGATCGCTTCGAAGCACTTGTGACTGCCGAATCAGCAGGCTGAATTTTAATGCTAGTTGCAGCTGTCTTCAGAGTTCCAATTTTCAACCATTTATACATTTTGAGACGCAAAACAATATCAACAGAAAATCACTCAAAACAATAATTAATAGCTAAACACTTCGAATAACACACTCATAAAAAGGAACTAAAGCTAGGCTTATTAATATACTTTAATCACATGACGCCCAATTTAACACTAAAATGATGGCCTGCTTTCAATTGCATTTTAAATGAAAACGTCGGAATCGGAAGCTCTTAGATGATTCGAGATATTTCTAGAATTACTAGAAACAAAAATAACAAAGAAGGGGAGGAGGGTGCACGATGTGCAGTGACAGTTTTGGTGAAGACACAGGCATAACCACGCGATATGATTGGTGGTGGGCGGAGTTAGTGACAACCAATTATCAATCAATTACTAAGCCTATGCCTATTCCTTCCTTTTCTTCATTTCACAAGTAGGCTATTGGACTTTCACATTAGTGTTTCTTTGTAAACCATAACTCTATAATTTTGTTTTTGTATTTTCATTTTAACCCCTTATGCTTTGGTGTATTCCGCCACTACCACTATTACTTTCATGTACCCCCACCGGTTTGCTGCATACCCCCAGGGGTACGAATACCCCAGGTTGGGAACCGCGTCTATAGTTGACAAAGTAACCTGGTAAGATGAGACTACATGGCTGTAGTTGACAAAGTAACCTGGAAGATGAGACTACATGGCTGTAGTTGACAAAGTAACCTGGAAGGTGTGGTTACATTGTTGCAATTGACCAAGTGTTGGTGAAGAAGGAAAGGTGATAATTTAAGTGGTCTTCTTACCAAATATTACAAAATACGCCTGTATAATGTATGAAAATGAATTCTAATCACACATTTTAAACAAATATTACAAATCCTACAACTCTTAAAGCACCTCTATATTTAGTCTGGTAAAGCTGTAATTCCTTACAATGTTGTGTTCTTGTATCTAAAGGAAAGTAACCAAGTGTAACCTTGTTACAACCTAATGTAGAAGAAATGGTTTCACTCATCAAAGCCAGCCCTTGTTGACGCTGTTGACGTAATACGACCGCACTTCAAATAAACCCAGTGAGCTGGTTGTCTAGAGGTAAGGTGTCGGACTTCTATGCTGGGGTCCGAGGTTCAATCCTCGGTCCCGGCACAGATTTATTCGATTACCAAACCCTTCCTTCACCTCTGACAAGACATCTTGTGAATGTGAGGAATGCCAGGCCTCCACCGTGGTTCGGATTCCACGTTAAACTGTAGGTCCTTCATTTCATCTCACAATCACCCTACCATTACACATTAGCGTAAGTGTGTATAACCCGAACGGGTAGTAAGACGCGGTGCTAATAATAATAATAATAATAATAATAGACTAGCACCATTCTACTGAGCCGGTCTTTGAGCCTCGCTGCTGGCAACTCCCCCCTCCCTTCTTCCAGACAAATGAACTTCACTGAGCATGTGCAGTGCGCGTTCAAAAAACTTCTAAGAACTGAGTTGTGCATGTGACTGTTGTTCTATTGCCTATGTGTATGTTCTGGAAACTTCCCCCTCCCAACCTATCCGTGCTCTGGGAGCACATATCATCATGATATATAAATGGTCAGAGTTCAGAGAAGAGACACGCATTGCCCTATGGACTTTACGAGGTAAAGGTCTATTCGTTATGCAGGCTCATCGCATTATTCAAAATTCTCTTTGGCTATAACTATTTACTTTTCAAAATTAAACATCTTGGACACTCGTACGGGGTTTATGCCCATTATTTGCATTAACAAACTATTATTGTTATAGTTGGGATATTTTATTGTTATCGTCTTGAATTATATTTATGTTAGTTAACTTTGGGGCCACGAGCCAGATGGGGCTACAATCCTTGTATGGGGTTTTATCAATATGGTTATAAAATCCCTTTGGCACCACTTTACAAATATTTTGGTTTGTAAACCTTAGGGCCGTTAGGCTGTGCATGCAGTCTGGGGCCATTGGATTGGCTTTACGACCATATTTGTGGCTACATGTTTTGTTCTGTTAGCTTTATTCTTAGGCAAGGTCTTGTTCTTGCCTTTTCATGGTTAAAACCATACCTTGACAGGAGATCAATTTAGTTATGGTATATCGGCATTGATGGACAATGCCATTGTGGGCACTAAACGATGTATTAGCGCCCTTCTGGCCCTAGCGGGTTTTGGTATGTCATTGCCCTTGGGCTTCGTCCAAGTTTGGTACTAATTGTTTTGTCTCTCTCTCATTGAGGTGTATAATGTTTTTGCTTGATAAATTTATATCTCTCTTGTACCTACCACTGAGTGTCATTTGTGTGGGGAAATGATTGGGGTAGGTTACACAAGGATTAACAAGATTTAACATAATTTTATTAATAAATTCCTATGCTTTTCAATAATTTGACAAAACTACCGTGGCAAAATCTTTTTTTTATAAATAATATAATACTTTTTAAAAATGGCAAAAAATGAAATCTATTTTGTAATTTATCCAAGAGCACTGTCCTCTAGAAGCAGCCACCATCTCGTCACTGGTTAAATACTTGCTCATCTACTAGCAAATTTTGCAGTTATCTACAGATTGATCCAAATATCAAACGGAAATCTTCTTATAACTTATTGCGGCTCTAAGAATTTCATTGCCGGTTCTGTCAGATGTCCAGAGCTCTAACACATCTCTCTGGTTATCATTTTCAAACAAGAAATGAAAATAACTCCCAACACTGCCATAATTTCTTCTTTGGTTGTAGCCTTACAACCTCTTATTGTTCTTTTATACTTTTATTTTTGATCTTTTCACTTTTTAAGTTAATACAAGAAACAATTTCTTCAATCAAATTTTGTGTAAAAAATTTCATAAATGATCAACTTTCATTTGTGACATCTCTTGCCCAAGATTTTACTTGAGGGAGAATTTTCAGAATATTTTTCCAAAGAGTCCTTCGAGGCTGGGCAAATGGAGTATTTTTACATTTTGTTCTCCAGCTTGTCCACTTCACACGCTCAGAGATATGTCATTGTTGGAAACAGACATTCAGACACACTTTATGATCACTTTATATAATTTCCGGGGTGAGCTGGCGGTCTAGGGGTAAGGTGTCAGACTTCTATTCTGGCGGCCGGGGTTCAATCCTAGGTCCCGGCACAGATTTATCTGATTACCAAACCCTTCCTTCACCTCTGACAAGACATCTTGTGAATGTGTGGAATGCCAGGTCTCCACCGTGGTTCGGATTCCACGTTGAACTGTAGGTCCTCCATTTCATCTCACAATCACCCTACCATTACACATTAGCGTAAGTGTGTATAACCTGAACGGGGAGTAAGACGCGGTGCTAATAATAATAATAATAATAATATAATTTCCGGGTAACTTAGATCACTATCATTTTCTTCTTCGATAGTTGCATTGACACCCTCCTCTTTCCCCTCATAGGAAAGTTATCGAAGAATACACGGGATGGACTTTGGTTAGATTTTTTTTTTCTGTTGATAGGTAACAAAACTCATTTTTCATTTTAATTAACATTTATTTGTTATTTCTATGTTGGTAAGAAATTTATAAAAATAACAAGCATTAATACATTATAAATACATATTAGAAATATAATATTAGTAAGAAGAAATAATTAGGACTACTTAGATCTTGTCTATAAATTTTTGTAGCACAAACGTATGCCAGGCAAATATTTTAAATTTCATTTGAGTCTCACTTTTATAAAGTGGCTCACTTGGTTATTGTATCATATTGAGATTAGTTTTAACACTTTTTGCATATTTTCATATGTTGTTTAGTATAATTGTATATTTAAGAGTGTCAACATCTGCCACCAGGTGTATTAAATTATTTATATTCCACTATAGGAATTCTACTTTGCTTTTACCTTTAAAAGGTGTTAATGACCTTATTGTGTTGACGCGCCTCGAAAGGCCAAATAATTTAACCAATCAAGCATGTCTTCTTCCTACTTTTATCAATTTTTGTAAAGAATATGATGATAGCCTTCTAATATAAAAAAACTGTACATGAAATATTACTATTTTAATTGCAGAGACTACAGTGGCGGCAACACATACAATGGCACAACCAGGGCTGATGGAAAGGTAGTGATTGTGACGGGAGCTAATACCGGAGTGGGCAAGGAGACAGTACGAGAGTTGGCCGCAAGAGGAGCCCATGTAATCCTGGCTTGCAGAGACATGGACAAGTGTGAGAAGGTACTTACAATATAACTGTGGTGATGTTCTTATATCTCTAGCATTCCATTCCATTCCTTGCTCGTTAACATTTTCAATTTACTATCTAAGACGAGAGTCTGTGAACATTTGAAACTTTTCATTAAACTTAGGTTTATCGTTTTGTAAACTTGTGACTCATTTTTATCATGCCAACTGTAAGATACATTGATTGTAGAGGGTGCCATTTATTTAGTCTGTTAAAATAAAGGAGAAATTGAATCACTTACAGGCACTTTAAAATTGTACAAGATTCACCAAAGAATAGTAGAAATTAAGGAGAAAGTGATACTAAAGGCCCTCTTTATACAACTTCCCGGCCCCTACATCATCTTGTGTGATTTTAATGTGAATAACCTGTTGTGGGGGTCTAACTTTACAGATGCCCGTGGGAGGATGGTGGAGGATATTCTTGTCTCGGGAAACCTGGTGTTAATGAACACCGGGACCCAGACCCATTCCTCTACCTTTAATTGTGTATCCTCTGCCATTGATCTAACCTTATGTAGCCCCGGGATCGCAGCTCTCTTCCTTTGTGAGGTCCACTCGGACCTATGTCGCAGCGATCATTTTCCCATTCTGCTTTCAACACTTCAAGATCCTCCCAGTACAGCGCGGGCATCCCGGAGGGTGCTTAAACGTGCTGACTGGGATAGGGTTTGCGAGCTCGCTGTATTTGATGGACCCTATTCTCCTGAAGTCAATGTTAGAGTAGGACATTTTACTTTGACGGTCATCGTGGCGGCAAGGGCTTCCATCCCTAAATCCTCGCCGAATCCGTACCACCGCCCAATTCCTTGGTGGAAAGAGGAGTGTCGGTTGGCCATTACTGACCGTCAGAGGGCTCTATGTCTATTTCATTGAAGTTCTACTTTGGAGAATATGAAGTCATTCCAGATTCTGTGTGCTTGAGTTCACTGTGCCATTCGTGAAAGCAGAAGAGAGTCTTGGAGACAGTTTAGTTCTACCCTTACAATTTCCACTCCCACAACTAAGGTTTGGGACAATATTCGTAGACTACGTAGTAGCCATAATTCCACTAATAATATACCTGCTCTCATGTCTAACGGTTCGCTTGTCTCCTCTCCTGTGGAGGTTGTCAATGTACTGGGCTATATGTTAGCCGCTGTTTCTAGCACTGCGAGCTACTCCAATGATTTCACAATGCAAAAGCGTAAGGCAGCATAAGGCAGGTTGGGGATCAGGATGCTATCGGTTTTTGACACGTGTGGGATAGTTCTGCCAAAGTTTCTCCCTGGAAGAGACGCCTGCCTCAATACCATTTTGATCTTGCCAAGTTTCCTAAAGCGACCACTCCACATGTTGTAAACGAGAGTAACTTTAACGAGCTCCTCTCCACTCGCTTTCACGGATTCAAGCACATCTACACTGATGGTTCTAAATCTGGAGCCTCCTAGGGATGCACCTTTGTTGTAGAGGGAAACAATTTTAAATTTGGTTTACCTGGTGAATCCAGTGTTTTTACGGCAGAACTATACGCCATTTTTAAATCTCTGTGTTTTGTATACCGAAATAGTCACCGTTCTGTTCTCATCTGCACGGATTCCATGAGTGCTCTGTTGGCATTGTCCACTCTCTACTCTTGGAATCCTCTCGTGTAGATGATACATGAGCAAATTTTAAAAATTGATTCTTTAAGCACCCGGCTTGCCTTCTGCTGGATTCCTGGTCACGCCGGTCTTTCAGGAAATGAACTGGCGGACCAGGCAGCCAAGGAGGCAGTCCTTCTTCCTGAGAAGAGTATGGGTGTCATGTTTTTAGACCTGAAGGGTTATGTTCGGCGTGGGGTCTTATGCACCTGGCACGAGCAGTGGGTCTCGACCCCTGCTCAGAACAAGCTGCGGTCCATCAGGGATGTTTTATCATGATGGCCTTCTTCTATACGAAAGTCTATAAGAAAGAAGGTCGTCGTGACGACACTCCGTGTCGAACATACATTTCTGACCCTCGGGTCTTTATAAAGAGGTGAGCCATATTTAAATCAATTAAGAAATATTCCAATTAAAATTCTTAAAATAATGAGTGAAAACAACAATAGTACCAAAGTCATGAATAAAGAGTGGAAATCATTGACAGTAAAATAATGTATAATTACACATTTATACATAAATAAATACGGAATACAACCCACGAAAATAATAATGTCAACACTTTTTAACATGATACCGGATACCCTTTTGAGAATAGATAAAATATCAAATGTAAAAAGAGATTTAAAAAATGGCTAACGGGCTCAGAAACTTAATGAAATAATAATACTAGATTGACTAATATGACAAAATTAATAGTATTTATTCTATATTTATACTATTACATGTATGTACGACATTTATGGTGAGGCACCAGCTGACAAGCACATTGTGCTTAGCTGGACCATGTTTAGTGAATAAAAATATGTACTCTTGATACAAAAAAACACTACTACTACTACTACTACTACTACTACTACTACTACTACTACTAATTTAAAGCAAGTGTATATTTGTGACCTCACTAGTCGTCAAAGCCATTATAGATTTGATACTTAATTTGTGGCTATTCTTATGTATTTACAACTGAAACTTTGAAATTGGTAGCTGTCTCGATCCACTAGTGCCGGTAGTTGAAAAACATGAAAATAGCTGAGATTTGACATTAGAACACCTTGAGACTCTACATCTAATATATTCTACCGACAGATCATGGCCACTACTGTTGGTTGGACACATTTCCATTTTGGTTCTCACACTCTACAAGTAAAAAATAGTGCACTTACTTAAGGAACGAGTGGGGGTGTTAAGATGTGTGAACCCAAATTCGGCCAAAATATCATTGGTTTGCTGACACTCAGTTTTTGTGTTCAGATGGTGTCTAAGTTGAATATAAATATAAAATAAAATTATTATACATTGACATTTATGTTATTATTTTTAGGCAAGAGAAGAAATTGTACTTGAAACAAAGAATAAGTATCTATACTGCAGAGAATGTGATCTGGCCTCTCAAAGCTCCATACGGAACTTTGTGAAACGATTTGGAAAAGGTAATCACATTTGAGTAGAAAGAGGCAAGGAGAGAATTATTAACTAGATAAAAACAGGCTAACTTACATTCCTACTCAACAATACAACAATACTAAACTAGACAAGGACAGAGCTCTATCTTACATTCCTTTTCAACAATACAACAATACTAAACTAGACAAGGACAGAGCTCTATCTTACATTCCTTTTCAACAATACAACAATACTAAACTAGACAAGGACA
>CABEEJ010003507.1:15496-25522 GCA_901482245.1 Timema douglasi | reverse complement strand
GGTCTAGGGGTAAGGTGTCAGACTTCTATGCTGGCGGCCGGGGTTCAATCCTCGGTCCCGGCACAGATTTATCTGATTACCAAACCCTTCCTTCACCTCTGACAAGACATCTTGTGAATGTGAGGAATGCCAGGCCTCCACCGTGGTTCGGATTCCACGTTAAACTGTAGGTCCTTCATTTCATCTCACAATCACCCTACCATTACACATTAGCGTAAGTGTGTATAACCCGAACGGGTAGTAAGACGCGGTGCTAATAATAATAATAATGATGATGATGATGATGATAAATGTTAATTTAATTATTAAAGAGGATGTTGAATTCACACAGTTTTTCATCATCAGCTTTCCAAGGTCATCAATATTCCAACTATATTGGTCCAATGTGTTTACAAATTACTGAATTTTACCATCACTATCCCTGATTTATTTCATGATTTTAAGTGGTCATTGTACATCAACCTGGCTTCCATTTTGTTGATAACTTCTTCCGTTGGTTTTTTACAAAGAATAATGATGTATTTTTGACTCTCAACAAAGTCAATAAGTTTAAAAGCATTACAGGTTCAACCTTCTTTTCAAATTTTCCACGACTTTCTTTTAGTATCTATAATGTACTAATTTTTCTTTTTTTAATGTTTCAGCTCTTATCGAATAGATGTCTGTTTCTCAGGCATTAAGAAGTAAGGACATTTCTTACAATATATGTTTCATCAATGCTAGATCATTTATAAATAATCTACTGTGGTCTCTATGATAATATGACTGAGCAGAAGAGCCATAGAAAAGAGAATAGTATAGAAACGCAACTCTAATGCTACCAAGAAGAACCATAACATGAACACTATGTTTACGGTGCTAGCGCCCGAAACTAAAATAAACGATAAAACAAAGTAGGTAGGCTGTAGGTCAACTAGTGACTCAATAACAATAATTACTCAGTTGATAATACCTTGGTCGATGATTGAGCTTCCTCCTTGAGTTTTGCTAATGTATCACCAGTGTTGCCAACTGTACGGACTGTATGATAATTTCATCTCCTGTACAGTCGTATGAGCCATTATCACGATACTAAGCTAAAAGTAATATCCCTATACACTGATATAAAAATACATTTAATCCATTAATCACTTTTTTATAATAATATTATGCTGATTGATAAATCTAGTCGAGGCTTAATTCTTTCAAAATTAAACAAAGATTATGATAACATCTCTCCATCAATAGGGGCTACCCTTAAGTTATGTAACAGTTTTTTTAGGAGGAAGGTTAAGTTCTTAGGTTTTATTGTGAGAAGGGGTCAGAAGACATCTTTTAAAAGTAAACTTGGGAAATGCTAGGAAGAGGGGTGCTCGAACCGGCTGAATCTCACCGCATTGTGAGCTGTGTATCTCTAACTAGACGAAGGGAAGATATGATATAGGGATGAAAAGGAGCTACTGGAAATAACTCGATAAAGGTGGCAAAGTGGAAAGTTCAGCTTTGATGAGGGGCTTCCTAATAATGCTCATCCTATATTATTGAAATATTCATGAGCATGTACTAGAATCTTTATGTTTTTACCTCAGAATTACTCTCAAAATATTCCAAATAAATATCGAGACTAGGTTCGTTCCTAGCACAATTGAGTCCTGGGACTTGGTCGGATTATTTGGAACATAATTGGTTGTGAGTTCATAATTAGGGGCGGGTGTAGTTCATTGTTTTGGTTCAAAGAAAAAAGTAATATAAAATATAATTAAATATCCCCCAAGCAGAATATAAGTTTGAATATTTAAAACAATTGTTTTAGGTAAAAAAATAATATTGTATTGTATTATTAGCACCGCATCTTACTACCCGTTCGGGTTATACGCACTTATGCTAATGTGTAATGGAGGACCTATTGTTTTAACGTGGGATCTGAACCACGGTGGAGGCCTGGCATTCCCCACATTCACAAGTTGTGATTAATACACGTCTTGTCAGAGGTGAGGGAAGGGTTTGGCAATCAGATAAATCTGTGCCGGGACCGAGGATTGAGTCCCGGACCTCCAGCACAGAAGTCCGACACATTACCCCTAGACCACCAGATTACCTAAATTTTTTGTAAATATTTATTTAACTTTAGACCCTAGATAATATTCATACATGTTTTATTACACAAATCTAACTATTTCACTGAAAATTGACAAATTATTTTACTACTAAAACATTTTATATAATTACAAACTAATTTTTCATGTACATAATCAAAGAATCAAGATAAACCTCATATATGTATTTTGTCTGTCAATACTTTTATTGGAAAACTTTTGTAAATGTCGAAGTCAAAATTGATAAATATTGTAAGCAAAGAACAAAATGGATAACTATTCAAAGCAAAGTGAAAGTTTTCACAGGTTGGCACACCCTTACTAAAATGAATGTATAAAAGTGTGTAAAGTTTTGGTGTGTAATTTGAAGGCGTCTGCTCCGAGCAGGATAATCAACGTGTCGAGTGTGGCCCACATGCGAGGGAAGATCAACACGAAGGATCTGAACAGTGAAAACGACTATGATCCGGGAGAAGCCTACAATCAGAGCAAGCTTGCCAACATTCTGTTCACCAGAGAACTAGCCAGGAGGTTACAAGGTACTACACTCTAATCTCTCGTTGGAACTAGCCTGTAGCTTTACATTTGGGAAATATTCAGGAAATAAACACAGAAATAATACCAAGAGTGGAGGGGGGTTGTTTCCTGACATAACAATGAGACGAGGGGTTGTTTCCTGAAATTACAAGAAGAGGGTATGGAAGTAAAAACGTGCTGACTCTTGCTTCAAAATAAATACTAGCTACTAAAACAATATATGATAAATGTCTCATTTTAATATATACTTTTTTATTTCATAAAACCAATATTTGTAATCTTTATTACAAATCGATTGAAATATAATTTCACATTGACACATAATTTTCTCATAATGTTGTTGATATAGATCATGTTACTGCAGTAAATTGGTTATTCCTAAATAATATATATTATCCAATTCTGAAAGAGTCTGACAGAAAAATAGAGTCCTTGAAAGCTTGACATACTCTTTCCACATCCTTGGCGGTAACGTTCGGTAATTCTATTTGCTAGATGGGTTTCCTTGTTTTGTATTGCGGGTCGGGATAGTCATACTAGCGAGTCAGTTGTGGTGACATTATGTTGCTGGTAGGAGACACTCAGCAGACTAGTATTTGATTGGCAAGAGCGAGCTCAGAAGGTCCAGATGGAAAAATCCCATAATGTCTGTCAGTACTTCAGTAAAAATACCAAATACTTCCTCAAGACTGGTCAAGTCGGGTCAGGATAAGATTAAACTTGAATCGTCTCAGTGAACCGGGCTCTTGAATAAAGAGTTCAGGAAGCAGCAGTGCACACCACACTTTGTTTGCCTGTGAGTCGAGTAACTTTCAAAGATATCTTTGAGCTGTCTTCAAAATAAATTAAATCATTGTAATCATAGAAATATATCTATATCATTCTCTGATCACACAACTATTGTTGATTCGTCTTCAAGCCTTCTGCTAAAATTCTTGCACAATCCCAAATAAACAGTTTTTTAATTTTTTTAAATCATCAAATTTTACCATTCTGATTGGCATAATGTGATTCAGTAGTGTTATAAAGGGAACTAAGTAGTCAGCATGGTTACAACTCCACTCCACCAAATACTGCATACTAAATGGGACAAGAATTGTTATCCAAATGTTGTTGTATTGTTATCAATGTTTGCGACCCTCCCATCAACAACAAAGTGTTAAATGAAATTTAGCATTGTGAAGTGTTAAGTGATGGTAATGACATGGAAGAGGGTAAGACCTAGTAAAGTTAAAGAGTTGGATGGAGTAGAGCTGAGAATGGTACAAAGTGTAAAATATATTGAGAGTGTGATTGAGACAAAGGGTGGGATTAGAGAGGCTCTAATAAGAGGACAGACAGCAGGAAGAGTTGTTGTATAGGTGTGTAAGAGACCTGCTATGGAGAAGAGAAGTGCCCTTGAAGTGTAAGGAAGTGTTTTATAGGGCGTACTTTGTACCCACATAAGTAGTAGAAACACGGACAGTGAATGTAAGAGAGACTAGGAAAGTGGAGGTCATGGGGATGAGGTTTGTGAGGAGCATGTTAGCTGTCACGAGGAGAAACAAGATTAGGAATGAAGTTATTCGGGAAAGAGTGGAGGTTACAGGGAGTACATGAGATAGTAGAGGAAGCAACACTGAGATGGTATGGACATCTAATGAGGATGCCAAAGAAAATGTTGGAAATGAAGTATATATGAAAAAACCCGGAAAGAGATCAAAAAAGAGATGGGAGGAAGCAGAAAGTTTTCAAGTGACAGGAGACGAATGTAAGAAATTAAAGGAGGAAGATGAAGGCATTTTACTAAACTGACCCGGCCACAGGCTGGAAACGGTTGATGATTATGATGATGTAGTTATAGATTAAAGAGCTAATATATGTTCAAAAATCAATGTTTTACTTTTATAAATATAGTATTGAGTAGTTTTATATATTTCAATGTAAAGGCCAAATTTGGTTTGGACTCTCTAGTATTTTGGAAATTATACCAGCTTAAATTTGTTGGATGTGTGTTTTCTAGTGGGTCTACATACATATTTAATTCTTATTCAAAATTTATTAACTGGGTTT
Organism: Timema douglasi; assembly: GCA_901482245.1. Taxonomy (NCBI): domain Eukaryota; kingdom Metazoa; phylum Arthropoda; class Insecta; order Phasmatodea; family Timematidae; genus Timema; species Timema douglasi. The sequence continues at coordinate 20,858 of CABEEJ010003507.1, read as the reverse complement.
GTAATATCATGCACGTTGGTGTTAGTAAGAATCTTAAAACCTGTGCAATATTAATATAAGTGTGATATAAGTTTTGAAAGAGAGGCTTATGATACTAGCGAGGCTATAAGAATGATAAGCAATTGCTAAAGATGGAAACCAAGTAGCATGACGGACCCGATCTAAAGGTTGTGTGTGAGTTTAAGACAATAACATTTCTTAAAAGTCTCTAAAAATAGATTATGCTTACAGTTACTCATTGTAATACAGAGTAACATCCTTCCATTCATTGGTGTTATGTTCAGGCAAGGTTTGAGTCGTTAAAAGGGGGCACTACAGCTCATTACAGCTTTTGTAACTAATCAAACCAAGAATATGTAGAGAACCATATATATATGATGTGTACATGGAAATTCACTAAGCTAGGTTGTCACAGTGGGGAGTTAAATAAATAACACATTGAAAAACTGTAAACTCTACTTGTGTTAAATAAATAACACATTGAGATTGTTTACTCTATTTTGAGTTAAATAAATAACACATTGAGAAACTGTAAATTCTATTTTGAGTTAAATAAATTAACACATTGAGAAACTGTAAATTCTATTTGTGTTAAATAAATAACAAATTGAGATTGTTTACTCTATTTTGAGTTAAATAAATAACACATTTAGAAACTGTAAACTCTATTTGAGTTAAATAAATAACACATTGAGAAACTGTAAACTCTACTTGTGTTAAATAAATAACACATTGAGATTGTTTACTCTATTTTGAGTTAAATAAATAACACATTTAGAAACTGTAAATTCTATTTGAGTTAAATAAATAACACATTGAAACTGTATAGTCTATTTTGAGTTAAATAAATAACACATTGATAAACTGTAAACTCTATTTGAGTTAAATAAATAACACATTGAGAAACTGTAAACTCTATTAGAGTTAAATAAATAACACATTGAGAAACTGTAAATTCTATTTTGAGTTAAATAAATAACACATTGAGAAACTGTAAATTCTATTTGTGTTAAATAAATAACAAATTGAGATTGTTTACTCTATTTTGAGTTAAATAAATAATACATTGAGAAACTGTAAACTCTATTAGAGTTAAATAAATAACACATTGAGACTGTATAGTCTATTTTGAGTTAAACAAATAACACATTTAAATATTTTATACTCTATTTTGAGTTAAATAAATAACACATTGAGAAATTGTAAACTCTATTTGAGTTAAATAAATAACACATTGAGAAACTGTAAACTCTATTAGAGTTAAATAAATAACACATTGAGACTGTATAGTCTATTTTGAGTTAAATAAATAACATATTGAGAAACTGTAAATTCTATTTGAGTTAAATAAATAACACATTGAGACTGTATAGTCTATTTTGAGTTAAATAAATAACACATTGAGAAACTGTAAACTCTATTTGAGTTAAATAAATAACACATTGAAAGACTATAAAATCTATTTTGAGCTAAATAAATTACACATTGAGACTGTATAGTCTATTTTGAGTTAAATAAATAACACGTTGAGATAGTGTATACTATATTTTCAGTTAAATAAATAACACATTGAGAGATTGTATATCCCATTTTGAGTTAGATAAATGACACACTGAAATTATATACTCTAATCTAAGTATTAATACTTGAAATGAACATTTTCACATCAGAGCCTTTTAGTTAAACACCAACATGTGGACTATATCAAGTATGATCTGGACTTTGAATATTTATTATCAAACTTATTACTTGATATTTGGATTCTTGCCTTTCAAATACAAATAAATGAAAGTTGTAACATAGAAATGAAATAGCATTACTTTTTGTTCATCATTAGTTTATTTGCTGTTTCATTGCCCTCAACACAACCTTTTTATTCCAATGGTCTTGTGAAAATCAAACATGGCCATTTTGTTTGATTAGTTATTTCTCACAATTCTCTCAGTTTAGTTGCTTTTTGCCAATACCTCAAAGTATGGTAATAACATATGTTTAATGTGAGGTTGGACACGACCCTCATTAGACCAAACCCTGGTACTTTGAAATTCCGGATAATCCAAACACAATTTTTGAAAAATGGGGGTAAGAAAACAAAAAATTTAAATATATTTTATTGAATAATAAACTCAAATTTAAAAACAAATGGTAAGATACATATGATCCAAAAAGAAGCTGTTAATGAGCACCATGTACTCGTTGGAGGTGTGTCATGGGGCACCATCCTGCTTCAAGTATCCCTGCGTAAGCTTGATGTTGTTTAGTTGCTCCACAAAGACCATGAAAATGTCCTTCTAAACATCAATGTTCACAGTCCTTTCAAAGAAAATTGGTCCAATGACTCTCTATAAGCAGAAAATGCATACCACACGTCCACCTTTAGGGAATGAAATGGTGTCTTGTGGATCCCATGAGGGTTTTCTGACGACCAAATTCTCTTTTCGCAATTCACATATTCTGGAAGATGAAACCAAGCTTCATCAGTAAACTATGAAACCGTCAATATTCTAGAGTTTCTTTCTACAAAGTTGAGAAACCAATTGCAATAACGCACATGCTTGATGTGGTCGAGCGCCATCAACTGGTGTATGTATAGCTGTCAGTCTATATGGCCTGGCTTTGCCTGCCTGGCTGCTATTTGATACATTGTCACAGGAAAGACAGTCTCCTAAAAAGTCAATTGCCGTAATGATTTCCAGGGGGAGGGGTGGAAGAGGCAATCCCTCGCCAACATCTTCTGTACACTGCGGAACTTTTGACGGTGGGTTATGCTTCCCTTTCTCTGTTTCCTCGAGCCTTAGACTCGGCTTCTGGTCAGGACCATCATGAACACCACACTTGTGTCAGAAAGCCATTTATGCAGCAGCACTGAAATTGGTAAGCCAGTAATTCTTCATGATAAACATGCACTGCACTGACGAGTTAATATGGGAACATCTGCTAAAGGCAACAAAGCCATCTGCAAAAAAAAAAAAAATCCTACTTTTATGCGTCATTTGAGTCCACTTGACATTCAAGCAACCCCACGGCCACAAAGTTATAATGAATTAAAATGTGGGACTTACCACTGAAACACCCTGTATGAGCTTCTTGTGTGTAATAACAATACTGATGCAGAACTCGAGCCTATTTATGACATGACTGATGAGTTTTTGAAGTGAAAACTAATGTTGTTCTGAAGAATAATATTGATACTAAGCAAAATGATTCGTTATGGAATTGGAGCTATGTTGAGAATGATAGAGAAGAAGTATGTAGGATAAAGACTGCAAGGGAAACCAAGAAAGAGATGGTAAGAACATAACCTAGAGTGTGTAAGTGAGAAGAGAAGAATAGAGGCAATTAAAGGAAGAAGAATGTGGAAGGAACGAGAAAGATGGAGTGTATAGCTCGAATGGGTATTAAGACGTGGTGCAAAAATAAATGAATTGATATAGAGGATGATGGACAGTTGAGGATGAGTTCTGTTTGTTAAAGTTCCCATCACACTATCAGGAGTGACCGAACCACTGGTTCTGGGTCAAATGCACAGGAAACTTGTGCACTATAATATTAGCTCCTATATCTGAAGTCACTTGTAACTGTTGTTTGTTATTTGTATTAAGGCACAGGAGTGACGGTGAACGCGGTTCATCCAGGGATTGTCGACACAGAACTCACCAGACACATGAGTTTCTTCAACAGCACACTCTCTGCTCTGCTCCTCAAACCATTTGTTTGGCTATTCATTAAGAGCCCCAGACAAGGAGCGCAGACAACTCTCTACGCTGTGCTCGATGAAAACCTCCAGCACAAGACAGGGATTTATTTCAGGTAACACAGCTGACAAACTTATTGACTGTGAGCTATGTTGTTGTTTTTATCACACACAAAAAAGATGTTGCTATGATTTCTTATGTAATAGTCTTAGACAGGCCTATATAATATATAAAATCTTATTAAATTGCTCATGAAATATATCCTAATATCGATACCACAGCACTCTCTTAGTTTAAGTCACAATTCATGTTTATTATTATTATCTTTAGTGTCTTAGTGAATAAAGATGAGAATTTATGTACCTAACTCAAATTAATGAACATTATTTCATCATAAATTTCAAAATTCAAATGTTTTCCACTTCTAAACACAGATAAAGATTTTCACTGATTTGTCATTAAATTTCCAGTGTGAAAATACTAGTGCTAATACTATAATATATCATATCCATAATAAAATTGTTGAGCTATTTATAGTTTAATTAAATAAATACATACCAGCATTTATTAAAACATAGTTCCTTTTCCTATACATAATTGATAAAACAGTATACAGTTGAGTTGAATCATGATACAATAATAACTACCTGAATTATCAGTGAATTAATATGAGTTAAAAACACTGCTTACAAACCGCTACCAAATGCAGAACAACTCACATGTGTGTGCACTACTTTAGAACATGACCAGTGATGGCATATTATGACATATTATGTCTCAGTATTATTAAAGAATTAAATTATATGTTACATATCTCTCACATTTAATTAACTATCTGAGACTTCTATGAGGATTCCATGTTACATCCACAGGTTGTGCACACTGCACAGGTCACAGTATTTTACTTGTATTAGAGAGCTCCACACTTGGCCATTATGACGTGTCTTCGTTCTCAATGTGCTAGCTTGTTAACCAACAAAGTTTCTAGAATACGGCTCTAACATTAAACTTCTCAAACTATGTGTAACATAGGTATGGCATCTGTGCACCTTGTAGACTACTGTGATCATCTCTTGGTGGTGGCCTGAGTTCATTATACACATTACAAACAATAGCATATTTCAATAATGTTCATGTTTATTAGGTAAGGAGTAGTAATGATTGATATATGGTTATCTTCGTTTTTTATTCACTTCTTCTTATTTTATATATAACTTTTTTCTTCTCTGACAACGATATGTTTATATGTTTGGTGAATTTTACACCACTTTCAAGTCTGAGGAAAACCAATGTTATTTTAAATCATTGTATAAAATTATGTTATATAATTTTACAATATAATCTTATACAAATTTGATTTAATTTTATAACATAATTTTATACAATAATTTAAAATAACATTGGTTTTCCTCAGACTTGAAAGTGGTGTAGAATTCACCAAAACATGTTATCAGAGAAGAAAAAATTATCTATAAAATAAGAAGGGAATAAAAAATGAAGATTTAACCATATATCAATAGCATATTTACCTGAAGCATGTGTGTATATATATATATATTATTTTCCTCTCTACTAACCTGCCCCCTGACTTGCTCTGTACTAACCTACCCCCTGACTTGCTCTGTACTAACCTACCCCCCTGACTAGCTCTGTACTAACCTACCCCC
>CABEEJ010003507.1:0-11147 GCA_901482245.1 Timema douglasi | reverse complement strand
GGGGGGGCAAAGTGACAGCAAGCGAGGAAAAAGGCAGCTCTAACAGCTACATCCTGGGCTCATGAGCATCTGAGGCTCTGGTGCCCATGAATCTTTTTGAGGTCCATTCAATGGATTCTGAACATTGGTACTTTAATATGTTGTATTGTATTATTTTGTGTCAATAAAGTAATGGCCTAGCCTGGTTCGGTTGTTCTAGGGGACCTTCCCCTGTCTTATACCACTGCAAGAAACAGTGTATAAGGTGGAGGAACTCCTTACTCGAGACCAGTCAAAGGCAGAGGGCCTGGCTATGTAACAGTCTCTTATTTTAATTGATGGTTTTATAGAACTGCAATTCTCATTTTTCCTTTGTTTCACTTATCTTATGGCAGTACTTGGTTAACAGGGTGTTAATTTGTGGGCTGGCTGACGTTTTGCTTTCGATATTACATTTATTTTAATGATTAACATAATTGGTTTGAGATAGTCGGGGTTGACTTGGTATTGTAGAAGGAGTTATAAAAAAAAGTTTTAGTCTGGATATTGAACAGCCTAATTTTATATAGTTTTGATGTCTATCTGCCCACAAAAACTGTTTGAACACTTCTAAACATCCTAGAAATCTGAGCTATAGCATAGGCCTACTGATAGGTTTTAAAGGTTCTCTAAAAATAGGTCCGTAAAACAAAAAATATATAATATGCTGGCTTCGGAATAGTGGATTTTATCCCTTGCTGTTAGTTAGTTCAGTGGTTCGATTCAGTGATACAAAAACAGGAAGAGCAAAAAAGGTCAAACGAGAAAAGTTTTAATATTAAGTCAACAGAGGGAGCTGGAGGAAAATGATGTTAGCGAGAAGAAACAGGAAGGGTTGAAAAGTGATGAGTGAAGAGATGGAAGGAAGCCAGAGAGAATGAGAGAAATAGAAATAAGGAGGCTAAGCAGAATATGTCAGAAGAGAGAATGGACGTTAGGTGAGCCAAGGAAAAACAAAGGATCGGCTTTCAAGTACAACTGTAACATTAGCCTATATATTATGATGAAGATAACTGAGTCACCTTAGGAACTATAAACGTTGTTTGTCCCCATCGCAATGCCCTGAAATGGAAAGGCGAGAAGACTGGCTAGTGCTGCCTTAAGGGGAAGATCAAACTTACCCCTATTGGTGGTCCTCTTGAGCCCCTCTACAGTTTGAAATATAAATCGGCCTTCCAAATGACTTTCTTTGATTTTGATAAAGTAAGAAAAAAAAGTAGCTTTATGTTAACTTTCAAGATGAAAGGGTGGGTTTACCATTTAGTAGGATCTCTATCTGTAACCAAAGAAGATTCAATATTGCTCACATAGGTAGATTCAACTTTCCCAATGCCAATGAAGTTGCCATTTTAATCGATGGACAAGATTTTCAGAAAAGGGCCAGAGTTTTAAAAACAAGGGACAATAGGCTGCAGAGAATTGCTGAAACCCAAAGATCTTATGGCTCGCACCAATACCTGGTGTGTTTCCCACTATAATAAGATAGCTATAACTTTATTCTAAAGCAAGCCATTGGCAATAAAAAAAAAGTATCTGCTATGAATTTCTATGGATAAAGAGCTTTGATGAGAGAGAAAAAAATTCAGCTATTTATATCACTTCTGACAACTTTTCAATCAGTTCTTGGTGGATATGCATGCTAAGCCCGAGAATGAATGACTAATTAGACACAATCAACCAAAACTCAGCTTAGATGACTACATTCACGATTGGTGGCGACTACAACACTCATTAATGTTGAACAACCATTCATTATTCCTTCTTTCATGGGAGAACCCCAATAGATGCTTGAGGAAATTCAAGATGCCCTAACATGTGCTAAAAAATTCAGAAAGCCTAATTTGTCATAACCTCTGCATGCAATTCCAAATGGGAAGCTATGACCAAAAAGCTCTTTGCCTTAAAGAAACCCTAGGACAAACAATATTATTTCACCAGTTTTTCATCTGAAAGTCAAGGTAATGATGAAGCTGCTGACTAAAGGTGAGATTGTCAGTTCCATAAAATGTCACATGTACTCCAATGAATGGCAGACAAGATGCCTTCCTCATGGCCATATTAATTTGGTCGGACAAGAATATTGAGCTAAAATCCATATCTCAGCCAAACTGCCAGTCCCCCAAATAGATCCTGTCCTTCTCGACATATCTTCAAACATGATTCATGGACCCTGTGGAACTCCGAACTCTTCTCCCATGAAAGATGGCAAGTGCTCTAAGAGATATCTCAAACCCTTTGTCAAATTACTTGGACAGTAAGTGACAGATATCGTACATATATAGAAGGAGCTACTTTTCCAATGTCAACAAAACAAGTTCCCATAAAAATTGACAACAAGTCTATGGGCCCTTATTCCCCAGTGCTATGCAGGACATTCAATATTGAAAACTAAAAGGACGAGATTAACCAAAAGTTCTCACAGTGTAAACAAGGAGCTTGGGTTGATCAGAAATAGCAATTCTTGTAAGAATGTGCACAGTTCATCCAAGCATTGCTGAGTGTTACTTTCTTTGCATGCTGCTTGACCACATTAAAGGCTCCACTTCCTTCGAATCACTTAGAACAGTCACTGGCCATGTTCACCTAGATTAACATCAGGCTGCCTGGATGATGACATACATTGTCTCTGTGGAGCATCCCAACAGCAGATTCGGACAAAGAGAACTGTCTGTTGAACTTTCATGAGGTGTTAGACCCACTCGAGTTGTGTCTTGATAGAGACATTCTACACCAAGAGCAACCACCAGGGCTTAATAGAATTATTGGCAATGGTGGGCAAGCATTTAGGTGCTTATGGCCTCCCATTACCCAACAGGTGGGACGCAGGAGTAACAGGATATTGTAAGAATTTTAATTACTCTCTTAAGTTTATTATTATTATTATCACCGCGTCTTACTATCCGTTCGGGTTATACGCACTTAGGCTAATGTGTAATGGTAGGGTGATTGTGAGATGAAATGGAGGAGCTACAGTTTAACGTGGAATCCGAACCACGGTGGAGGCCTGGCTGGTGGAGGCCTGGCATTCCCCACATTCACAAGATGTCTTGTCAGAGGTGAAGGAAGGGTTTGATAATCAGATAAATCTATGCCGGGTACCGAGGATCGAACTCCGGCCGCCAGCACAGAAGTCTGACACATTACCCCTAGACCGCCAGGTCACCATCTCTCTCTTAAGTTATTTATGTTTATTCTCAATATAACTTTTACAATTTTCATTCGTAATATTTACTGATTGTCATTTTTTATTGGACTGCACCATGTGGCCATAATTTGTACTATCTAACAAATTCATTGTATTAAATTTAATCACAATATGTATAGCATCTGTTGCATTCTGTTGTGAGAAACACTACGTTAATATCAGGGAAACGAATTCCACTTTAAATTATTAAGACTTAATTTTTTTATAACATTTCCATTCTATCCTGGCAATAGACAAGCTGGATTACATTTCTTCAACATACTTGATGCTCGCATCGATTTCAAAGATGGCCGACCTAATTTTTTTAGCACTGCATCTTACCACCCACTCAGGTTATTTGCCTTTGAACTAATTACATTAATGTGTTAAGGATTAGGAAGGTTTAATTTAAAGTAAGTGTACCTACATTTGCATGAGGGAGAATGGAAAACCATTTAGAAAAGCCATCCTCTGTGCACTCGACCGGGATCGAACCCTCGATATACCATATTTGACCAGGATTACTCTTGTAACGAAATTAAATGGATTGTCGATTTTTAATTTCTCCTATCAAATATTAGGCTCATAAAGCAACTTAATAAAATTGTATTTATTTTAAGAAATGCTTTAAAAAAATTTCAAGTAAGATGTTTTATAAGTTCACTATTAGGCCTATCTTAAGTACTTTTTTTTAATATCTGAATAAAACTGACCTTGGCTCAACTAATGATTTATTATAATATACTGATAATGTATCGTAACAGACGTCTGTCAAGTAACAAATTTTATCGCCTATTTTATTATTATTAGTAGTAGTAGTACTATCCTAAATAACCTAATTTTGTTTTCAAAAGTTTCGATATCGAGCTTTGTGTTACCTGGTGGTGATATCTGGATGTTGACCTTGGAGGCTGCCATTGTCGTATTCAAGGTGGGTGTATTATTGGTAAGGTCCCATTATGACTCATAGGTTCGAGATTAAGAGTATTATTTGTGTTTCTGTCGCTGATGTTTTGACCTGTCAACAGGTAACATCATCCTGTCAGTAGCTTCCTCTGGCATTGTGGGTACATTACTTCTAGGAGGTAGAACTACACAATCCACCTTCAAGTTGCTTATAATCCTAACTTTCACAGACAATCCTATATGCAACATCAAGGTTAAGGTAGAGTACTGGAGGAATACCTTGTGATCGTGTTGTTGCATAATAGGCCAGGCGTTAGGGTAAAAAAAATTCCAGAAGGCTGGAAAAGATTTTGATTGCTTTATTTTGGGGGTATTTTAATATACTAATTTTCCCCCCTCGTACAAGGTCTGTGTTCACCACGACAATGGAAAAAACACGCTAAAACTATATTTTCTTTCAATATCTCATTTTAAGCTAGTTTTACTGTAAAAGTTATTGCCTTAACTAAATAGAATTACATTTTCTATAAAAATGTTCCTGAGTATATTTATTGTGCGATGAATAGTTCCAAAACTATAGCCATGGGAGTGTAGCACCTTCGTGCAACTGCCCCAAATTCTTGTTTTACCTTGTTCTTGCTTCATCTGTTACATATTTAATTGTAATGTTTGAAAATTAACACTAAGTACTCATGGCTTTGTATGCCAAAAAACTAATATTTATGAGTAAAATTTAGTTTTTATACTTGTTTCTACACCACCATGAGGTAGAGTTTATGATGTGGAGTTATTTTTAGCTTCGTATCTCCTGTAGGCTTAATCCACTATGATTTTTTATTTCATCTTTATTCATTTTGAAGTTGAGGGTTGATAAATCTCCTCCGCTTTATCAATCCTTTCAGTTCCTTGGTCACTTGTGTGTGAATGTGTTTTATTTTCGGACTAAAGAACCTCACTGTTCCCTTTGGACATGATGTAGTCTAGTTGAACATTGATCTCTTGGTCATTTATGTTTTCAATGTTTGTGCATGATTGTCCCCGACAATTGAAGCAAATGATGAACATCATAGTCCAACTTCTCTACAGCTGCAAGCTCCTTTAGTACATTTGCATGATATGGTCTTTAGGAATCTTTGTGGAGCTGAATTTTTAGTGGTGTTGATGGGAAACAGGTCATACTTCATGTTCTTCCAACCAAAATTCGGCGGGTTCTTGGGATTTCTATACCATTGCTGATGTTGGTGGTACGCTCAGAACGAATTCTGATGTACAGCTGCCTGAGTAGGAGACAAACACGCGAGACTTAATATACGTTTTGGTAAAGATTTTGTGACTAGTTGGAATCTTAGATCGTCTAATGAGTCTTCATTGTTCATGGCTCCGTAAAGGGTTGCAATAAATTGTCCTGTTGTGTCTATCACATCCGAATGTGCAGCTGAGCCTTTGAAAATCTGCATGATTTAATTCACCCTGCCTGAAAAATGAGGAAGCTGTGTTGCAGCCACTAAATGCATGTAGAAACAAAATATTGTCCTTCACTTCTTTGGGAAAGTTGAAGCTGTTGTAAGGAAATACTCTTTGCTTGGTTTAATGAACTAAATGTTGGTGTGAGATGGTGCTAATGCTGTAAGTACCACCAATAGATCAATATATTCACCAACTATCATTACAAACTCGTAATCATGTGATAGTGATAATTAGAGAATCAACATCCTAATCCGCTTTTTAACAACAAAACCCTCCTTTTCGAGATTCTTACACAACATGGAGATGAGCGGTTTTTATTCTTAGCTTTTAATAGGAATTTATCTTGAGACATATTTGGTGTCATCGACTCGTTGAACAGTACATTAACCACCGTATGTCTCTTCAATCGACTAAAATGCTTGGCTGATTTTGTGCTTTTGGCTTCTTCTCCATATCTGTCAAAAACTATGATACTTTTTGCTTTATAGTAGTTTTTTAAACATATTTCACATACTTTACTAGGATCAACGAGAACGTTTCTTTTTGATGCCAAACTACACGGAGAAGAATACATTAAGTGTCTAAAACATGAATTCCATTTCCAAAATTTACTTCATCAGATACAAGAGAAAATTCATATGGAACATCTTTTCTTGTTTTTCACTTACCTAATTACTCAACTAGTGAAAGTGGATAGGCAGCCTATTCAAATTGAAAAATTACTACAGGGCCGATTGGAATTAATCAATTAGCTGAGCATGTTTCTGTATGTCATCAACTCACCAGAGGATCAATCACCCATTAAGAGCTTGTTGGTGATGATCCAGTGATTGTGCAAGTGGCCATTTTGGAAAATTGATGCTAAATGCACCACATAGGCATGTGAGGTGTCATTTTACATGTCTTTTGGGGTGCCATAAAAAAGCATTTTAATAAAAGACTGAAACATATTTATTGAAACTTCAGTATTTGGTGTAAATGTCACCGAGGCTGTTTTGAATGGTAAGTTACAAATTAGGTACGATCGTTTAAGAGAATGCTCTCCACATTTATGATGTCTGTGCACCAATTGATGATTTGAGAAAATGTTTCCAAGACAATATTGATGCTACTGAAAAAATTAATGGTGTTTGGATTCAATGCTTACATTGCTTTCTGACTGCAGGAAATTCATAGAATGCTGTTTGTCTGAATCGGAATTGTTCATGTACTGGAATAATGTTTTGAAGATGATAATAAATCTACTTGGAGATCTTGTTCGGAGTGATCGGGAAGGAAACTGGCTATTGCATGTCCATACGGTCCTAAAACTACCAACATTATTCTCAGCTTTCAAACACACTAATTATTTGCGATGGGAATCAGTATATTTAGAAAATGCAAGAACGTTAGAAGAAACATAACCAGAGGTGTACGAAAAGTTTTTGAAAGGGGCGTTTGTAGCTAAACGATCTACAAATAGATTGATGTCAGTCGCCAGCGATATGTGCCAGAGCAAACAATAAACAGATCAAAGAGTGTTTCTGGGCTTATTGGAATTGCTCGAAGAAAAGTAACACGTACAGGATTGTTACCAATGTTTATTCAGATTATTATGAACTATGAGCACACCATGAGTCATCATCAAATATATCAAAACATATGGAAAATAAAGTTAAAACGGTGATGAATTTCACTACAGGTAATGAAAACCCATTTTCTGCAGGGTCAAAGAACTGAGAAACATCACGCAACAGATAGTTGAAGATGCCGTGAAAAATAAATTATTTCATGTCTTCACTATAGGAAATGAAGCATATGAAACGTGTAGGAAAGATCTATTCATAAATAAAAATGCTAATATTTGAGATCCCATTCATTGGACGAATTTACCTAACACCTTTCAATCACATCCTCACAGGGAAACAAACTGTTAAAACCAAAACACCTAAAGAATATCAAGCTATTGTTCAACGCACTATCCAAGTTGCTATAAAGAAAGGCTACTCTATTAATGAACTTTTAAAATTCGAGCTCAATGACAATTATTTCCTTTTCGACGAAAACAGCTTCTTTGCAAAGACAAACACGAGCACACTATCCACAGAACGTGAAAAGGTATTATCCGAAACAAATGCCAGTTCAGCAAACTTTTCAAATCTTGCAACTTGTTATATTGTGGATTTCACGACTTGTGCAAGAAACATTTCTATGGAAGGTTTGAAAACATTTGGGGATTTCTGCAAGGCTGTCTGTTTTTACGTAAGAAATATTATTCCAAATGCAGCAATAAGAATGATTTTATATTTGATTCTTACTTCGATAGGTTACCAAATTTTGGAACCAATTTGTCATTCTGCGTGTGGATCAATCAATTTTCACTCCAATACAACACCTATTCCTGTACAAGACACATTTTGGTCTTTTATTTCTAACAAAATCAAACTTCAAGACCGTTTCAAATCGTAATTACTAGACGAATGCAGCAATATATGGCCAAATATACAAGTCTTCTGTGGTGCACCATCTTTTCCTAACCCAACCCTATGCATGTCAATACAGAAAACCAATATATGACTATCCCACGAAGAACTACAATTCACCATGTTAGAGGAGGCAGATATCTGTATTATGCTCCATATTAATAATATTTAGCACCACGTCTTACTACCCGTTCGGGTTATACGCTTTAAGTACCAATTACTCTAATGGATTAGGAATTGTGAAGGTTGAATTAAGAGGAACTTAACCCGCATTTGCGTGGATGGAGAGTGGAAAACCATTTAGGAAAAACCACCCCCAGTTCACCCGACCGAGATTCGAACCTCAATCTCCCCGTCCTCAGCAGTAGAGCTCAACACGACAAGCGCGTTAGCCAACTACGCCACCGAGGCGGGTTGCTCCATATTAAACATGCGACCAAGGTAGGGTATCAGAGAATGATAATATTATCCAATGACACAAATGTTCTGGTTCTATTGTTATATCATTGGACTACCTTAGAGAATCTTGGATTGGAGGAATTATGGATTCGCCTAGGTGTTGGATCTACAACTTACCAAGTACCAGTTCATATCATGGCTGAACGAATTGCGATATGCCATGTACTTCCTAAGTGGGTCAGACCGCACTAGCAAACATGCTGGAATGACAAGTACAAACTTTGTAGTTTCTGTGAGTGAAGTAACAATAGAGCAGTTGATACAATCAACAGAAGAATAACTCGTTGAGTTTTGAAAAAGGGATCACTTTGTAAAATGTACAAATTATGAATGTTTTTTAGGGAAAAACATTTCCATAGAGGATCTCCCACCAACTAGTGCATCAATTTTATCACACATTTATATTTAGCATGTTTAAATGATAACATCACACAACTCAATGCTATAAAGTTTGGTTATGATGGTCTACAACCCTCACGTACACGTTCACTTTTTTCTTCTAGCAACTGGTGCCGAGTTGCTCATGTCTAAAGTGTGCAAGAGATTCAGGTTGGTTTTTTCCATCTGGAATATCTTGTTGCATTTATTGCCATTGCAGAAGTGTTGCTATTACTGACTGTCATAATAAGTATTCTAATATTGTCATGTAAATTATTATGTCTGCTGTTTAAACTTAAAGATATATAGATATAAGGTGGAGTCATGTAATATGGATGGTAAGGAGTCATGTCATATATTTAAACTAATGATGTAATATGACTTATTCAGTTTATACTACTTAGTGTTTTATAAAACAATGTAAATAAGTTTGGTATAACTATTTAAAATATGTCTTACTAAACTAAAGTACTTTTAATATTGGAAACGTGTTCAATAAGCATCATTTTTCGAGCTAATGAAATCAAATATGGCGTAGATTTTCCAAAATGTCCACTTGCACAGACCATTAACAACCAGCTCCTATTGAGTGATTCTCTGGTAAATGAAAAACATACAGAAATAGGCTCAGCAAGTATATTAGATGTTCTCGTACTGTGTTTTGTTTTCGAGGTGTATCGCTCTCTTTGTGCGAGTGTCCAAGTTGTTGCCGATTATAGCGGTTATTGAAGGTAAGCCAATCTCGGTTGCTTTGTAGCAATCAATATTCTCATCTACTTGTTCTTATGGACATTACATTGTGTCCAACTGTACAGAGATGGCCAGATAAAAACTAATCCAAATACTTTTGGAAGTCTTTGACATCTTTTGATATACCTAGATATGATATCCTAGTATCCACGTGTTGTTCTATAGTAGCAAATTACATTTGCTAAATTTCTAATTATTTTATAGCTCCAGAAGAATAGGCATTGTGAGAATCCATTTTGTAAGAACTATATCAGTAATTGATTAGGCCCACAGGAGATACGAAGCTAAAACTAACTCCACACCATAAACTCTACCTCACGGTGGTGTACAAACAAGTATAAAAACTAATTTTACTCATAAATAGTAGTTTTTTTGGCATACAAAGCTAGCATTCCGCCATGTTCCAAAAATCAGTTTAATATACTGATTGCTCAATGAGCAAAGTACCAGATATTAAGCTGATAAGAACAGATTTTAAATGGTTTATTAGACAGATATAAATATCAAATTACAAAATGCTTGGTGCAAAAAATATATAAAGCCATAAGCGACGCAGCGCCGGCGTATCAAGTAATAAAAAACATTCAGTAATATAAGAAAACCCTGCTTTAGCGGCAGGGTACAAAGAGAACTTTACAAACTAGGCTGAAATTGCCAAAGATATACAAACTGTGGAGACTAACTCCAGTTAAGGGCCTAACACTACGAGGTTACCCAGATCTAATTGAGGGGCGAGACTTTAACTCACCAGGAGATGGACGGTGGGAGGTGTCACGCGGACCGCCGGGATGAAACCCGCTCGGTCGCTATTGACTGCAATGTATCGCTATTAGAAGCGTACTAAGTGAACTGTCCGGGTAACGAACCCGGGGTGGTTAATTGAGAGCTCGGGTCACCCGACTCAAAGGTTGCCACAAACCACAGAGCCGGGTGGCCGGGTTAGTATCTGGAAGGTCGGGGATCGAACCCCGGTCTGTCCAGAGCTGATCAGAGCACGGGGGCCAGACCGGCGAGAACCGCCGATCCGGACCACGGCGAGGCTAGGATGAAATATAGGCCTATTTAGGCCGGCTAACAGAGCGGGAGATGGCCCCGCGGTAAAAGTATTGGTAAGGAGAGTCGTGCTTGATTGGCACAAGTCTCTCGAGCTGGGTAGCCGGGAATCGAACCCGGGCTATTTAAAAACTAGATAATACTGTAGTATAAGTAAACTGAGCGAGTCCTCGGGAAGAGGAGTACTTTGTGTTAATTTTCAAACATTACAATTAAGTATCATATAACAGAGGAAGCGAGAACGACAAGGTAAAACAAGAATTTGGGGCAGTTGCACGAAGGTGCTACACTCCCATGGCTATAGTTTTGGAACTATTCATCGCACAGTAAATATACTAAGGAACATTTTTATAGAAAATGTAATTCTGTTTAGTTAAGGCAGTAACTTTTACTGCAAAACTAGCTTAAAATGAGATATTGAAAGAAAATATAGTTTTAGCGTGTTTTTTCCATTGTTGTTGTGAATGCAG
>CABEEJ010003506.1:58784-71353 GCA_901482245.1 Timema douglasi | reverse complement strand
TATATATATATATATATATATATATATATATATATATATATATTCTTGAGTAAACTACCCTTAATTTTAGGGTTTGATAGATAGCTCCAAAATACTTCTGGGGAACCTTATAAGACCCTAGATACTAAATTTTAGCCTGAAAGGTAAAATGGGATCGTGATAAAATAAAAAACAAGTACTAAAACCCTTCCTAGTCGCTCTATTGTATTTTTTTAACTAATTACTTAACTCTAAATGGAAAGAGTTGTATTATATTGTCAAACAACTGTCAATTCCTGATTATATCCTTTGTTCTCTTACCATTAATTAATCACCTGATGCGGAGCAAGAAAAATTGGAATGAAAAAGTTTCCTAATTATTTAAAAACTTATTAATTCTTACAATTTGTAATATCGATGGTCAAAAACTTTCCTTGATCCGCATCGGGCGGAGATAGGAGGGGTGAGGGGGTTTCAAGTAGATAAAAATGTCAGGCTCGTCTTGTCTGGTTCGCCACGAGACGGAAAATCTACGTTCGAATCCCGAATCACGAGATGGTTTAGACTCTCCTTTTACGTGAAATCGGTTGCATTTACTCTAAATGACCTTTCTTATCACCAGCCCTTAGAAAATGTTTGTTTGCGTGATTCATGTTTTATCAACTTAGAGCTACCCGCTTATCTAATTACACTAATCTGATTAGTGATTAATAGGTTAAAATTAATAAGAAATGTTCCCGTATTAGTTTGGAAGAAGAGTGATAAAACCTTTTTAGGAAAAAGTAATTTAGTAACTTACATCCTGTAGGGGTTTAAAATGCAAGCCTGGACCTCTCTGTAACAAGTAAGCCAGCAAAGACTAGACTAACGCCTTTTTCTGAATGCCCATCGGTACGAGTATTAGATATAATTATATTAGCCTTGGTTTTAAATAAACTAATACAAAAAAAATTGCCCTTATAATAATAATAATTATTATTATTATTATTAGCACCGCGTCTTACTACCCGTTCGGGTTATACGCATTTACGCTAATGTGTAATGGTAGGGTGATTGAACCACAGTGGAGGCCTGGCATTCCACACATTCACAAGTTGTGATTAATACACGTCTTGTCAGAGGTGAAGGAAGGGTTTGGTAACTTTTAACTAATAAAAATGTGACTAAGGATTGTCTTCACAAACTAGCCGCATCGTCTAAGGCATCACTCTAGCATTAAACTTGACTGCCGATAATATGGAGATAGGGGCTCGAATCTTGGTCGGGTTTATTGAGTTTTTTTCCCTGAATAGTTTTTCACTCTTTATCCACGCTAATGCGGGTATACTATTTTTAAATTCGACCTTCCTCATCCCTAACACATTAGTGTAATTAGTATAAACTGATCAGTTGGTAAGACGCAAGTTTTAAAAAATGTGATCACGTATTCTAAGGCGTTAGAATCGCATTACACAATATCTTGGTTGACGGGGAATATCGGAGCTCGTATCCCACCCGGGTTCCTCTGAATTGATTTTTCCACGCTATGCTCCCCTCCCGTTTTTGCATTATTTGGTCTTACTACCCGTCCGGGATATACAAATTAATTTTATACAAATGGTTTAGGGATAAGGACGGTATAACTCAAAGGAAATGTAACCACATTTGCTTGTAATAGTAAAATATGTAGGATAAATCCATCCCCTCCGCCCCACAATACACCTTGCTATCATTTGTACCCCTGCCTCTTAGTCTACGTAAATTCTGATTAGATCAGCCTGACATTCCGTCTGCATTCCCGTCGTTGCGGTTCCTTTTAGTTATGTCATTAAAACTTATTTAAGATAAACTTTAATAACAAAATATAATATCCCACTTTGTTGGCCGCATGGTCCAAGGCACTACTCTAGCGATAGACTGGACTGTCGAAGACGAGGAGATCGGGATTTGATCCCAGTTGGGTATACAGAAGGTGTTTTTTCTTATATGGTTTTCCCCTCTCCCTCCACGAAAATGGGGGTACACTTACTCTCAATTAATCCTTCCCAATTACTATCATATTGATAGGGCATACATGGTGTATAGCCCGGACGGGTAGTAAGACGCCGATGCAAAAGAAAAATTGATATAGAAGCTTTACTCCTGCTGATCCTGGCATTAACCTGTAATAAACCTTAATTATTTCTTACCGTGAATGGGGAGTGTAAGGGAACGCAATTTAGGGTCCCCTTTTATAGTCAATCTTAAAAACAAAAGATTTATTTTTTTATATTAAATAAATGAAATCGTAAATCAGTAACTAAGTATGTTTAGTTACATTTTCTACATTTTAAAAAGTTACTGGTAATTCTTTTACGGGCATTGTATAGTTTTAACGGGATTTTCTTTCTTAATTTTAAAGACATTTGGTCAACTGCCCCAATACCAATGGCAATTAATATTCTAGAACTTTTGAAATTTTGTGTGTAGAGAGTTAAAATAAGATTATCTACTTAAGAAATATTTTATTTGCATTGGCTAAAAAATTATTTATTTTTTGCATTAGAAATTTTAATATTTTTTTTATCTTAACTCCCGTTACCTTCCATCTAATACTAAGTTTTTTTGTTTTGTTTTTTTCATTTTAAACTTGTTCTTGCTTCACGGACTGCGGTTGCTCTTGTGAATAGCTCGTTATAAGATATTTTTTTTCCACCTAACGTTAGCAAAGTTGTTTAAAATAATGGGTTTATAGCGTAACGCCTCTTTCAGACGCTTTAAGCATACGCTTAAAATTCTTTTGACAGATAAGTTGCAAGCGACTCGGTACCGGTCATGGGACCATAAATGCACTTAGGGGTGGATAAAATATAGTTTTGGGTTGAAAGGCGACGCGAGCTAAAATCGGTATTCTCGCAGTTCTTATAGCAAACAAAAAGTTTTGGGTACGAGATAAATCAAATATTGGTTCAGTAGATAAGATGAAATTACTATGTGTATAAAATGAAACAGTTTTTGAATATTTGTCATGATCATATTGGTGGCCGGACTCTTGGTCTATGGGTCAACATTCTTGGCTACTCATTTGAAGGTCCCGGGTTTGATTCCAGGCTGTACCGTATGCATTTTTCACGATGGGTAATTGTTCCTATTGTTGAAATTAGGTTTAACAGGAACCATATTATGACGATCATCATGATCATCATCACATAATCTCCTCAGGTTGAAGTAACCGCACCTACATGTTGCTACAACCTCAGAAGACGGCCGCATATCCACCACTGTCAGTAGAAGATAAAGGAATGTCCAGACGACAAATCTTGGTGGCATACGCACAAAAAAAACAAAAAAACTTAGTGTCATTTGATTAGAAACCTTTTAATTAAAGGTAAAAGTTATCGAATTTGAGAGCGAGTAGTTGTATGTTTATGGACTATTGCAAAGAATGAAATAGTAGACTATCTAAAGAGGCAAATATGACAGTATATAAAAGTGTGTTGACGCAAACATTGTTTTATGGATGTGATGTGTGGGTTTGTCAGGAGAAACACAAGAGTAATTTTTACGTTTCTATCATTGTTTAGAGCTGAGCTATAAGGGATGGGGGTTGAGGTGTATCGTATAAAGATGTCTAGTATTGCCGACGGTCAACGCTTTGTTTGAGAATTTGGCTGGCACACAGCCGTTGAAACTTGACGGACCTAAGAGTCACGGAACGGACACTGCCCGTACGTACGATAATAGAAGCCTACAGCTCTTCGATATATGTTAAAGTCTTAACTCTCACTCTATCAATGGGATCGGAACAAATTTGAAACGGAAGGACAAGTAAATTTATTTTGTTTTGAGTCTTAAATAATACTCAAGCATATTTCACTCAGTCACTTAACTAATCATATATATATTTTTAGCACCGAGTCTTACTACCCGTTCGGTTCATACGCCTATATAGGTCTACTAATCACACTAATGTGTTAGAAAAGGTTTAATTTAGAGGAAGTGCACCCACATTTGTGTGGAGTGAGAGTGGTAAACTTTAGGGAAAACCACCCGAGCGGGATTGAAACCCGTTATCGTTTTTGACCGTCTAGTCCAACACGAGAGTAGCGCGTTAGACCATGTGGCCACCAAAGCGGGTTATATAAATAAATCTACATTTAGAATATATTGTAGACCTAATTATTTGTAGTTTTTTTTGTACAGACGAGACTGACGCCTTTCTTTGTGTACCCACCAGTGCGGGTAAGAAAATTCCAATATATAATTATTCGGAGGTGCTTATGATACCTAGTGATTACCATTTCATAATGTATGAGGTTTACGTTTATTAATCGTTCATGATTCAAATCCCTGTCTACGTGCACATTCTTAATAGTCGTATTAATTCAGTCCAACTTTCATACACAACAAGAAAAATTACTAGATCTACTTTCGCGTATTCGTACGTCAAATCATGTGATCTGCAGATATCACTTTTGATAGATATATATATTTTTTAAAAGACACAAATTAAAATTATCAATTTTGGCCGCAAAAAATATATGTATTTTCTAAAAGGTCCATCCTATCAAAATTGGATTATATAAGATTTTTGCAATACTAATAATATTTCAATTCTACTTTGTCTCAACTTTCGCTGCTAACCACAGAACAGTAGTGTATCGCATACACAGACCACTACTAATAATTTAAAACCTCCCGCGGCGTTTAATCGTGTGTTTGGCGGTCTTACGCATGCTCGGTGCCCTACTGGAGTGAGGTATATATATATATATATATATATATATATATCTTTCTCCGTGTGTTAACCGCGACCAACGCGCTACGTTCCCTCCGGTACATCAACTGGGCTAACAATAGTATGTTTATTGTGTAGGACATCTCAACTCGATATTCTTGTTGATACTGGTTTGTTTTAATCGCCGCGCGTTGCTGGAATCAAACAGAGGGAAGTTTATTTTAAACTTGATACTATTTATGTAACTAAACCGAATCACGTGGTCTTATGTCTTGTTTGTTTGCGTATTCATAATTCTATTTTTAATCTTCCATTTCGTCCTGGTACCCATCTGGGCTCTACTCGTTTTTATTTTTAGTACCGCGTCTTATTACGCTTTCAGTTAGTACATACATTTACTAATGTACTAATTACGCAAATTTGTTACGGATAAGGAAGTTTGAATTTAGAAGATCTGTACCTGCACTCGCGTTGAGGGAGAGTGGAAAAAATCTAGTAAAAAAAATCAATCTCAAGTACATCCGATCTGGATTAGAAATCCGATCTCCCTCATCATCGGTAGTCCAGTACGCCTTAGACCATTCAACCATAGGGAAGGTTATTAGTATTTTAACTTATTTGCATTTAGTATGTTAATAAGCCATACTAGTACTATTTATTGCTAATATTTTTACGCTTACACAACTGTTTTACTCCGTTGCAAAATAAGTTTACGTAAAGCATTAGCAAGTATGCGTGTAAGCAAAGAGCTTCGTCATTCATTTACATATCATTCAGCTAATGTTACGCTGTATTTAAAAAATGTAATACTACTTTCTACCTAAATATGTTTTTTGCGCATATATTTTAACTACTTCGGAACCGCTTCGGTGTCTGCGTGGTCTAACGTGCTACTCTCGTAGTATACTATACTGCCGATGATTGGGAACTCGAGGTTCGAATCTTGGCCTGGTGTACTGAGGTTGATTTTTCCGTTCTCCCTCAGCAAAAATGCGGGTACACCTCCTATAAATATAACCTTCTCAATCCCTAAAACCATTAGCGTAGCTAGTATATAATCCGGAGGGGTGTAGGACGTGGGGCTATAAATTAGGTTGTTTTGGTTTATCTGTTGGAAAACATTTTAATACAGTTCGATATAGCAGCCATTCGTTTTATAGTTTGTATTTGCTTTGTTTTTTATTGTGTTATTTATTAACATTTATATTTGTCACAAACCTGAAAATATTTATACAAATTCAATGTTTTTCATTCATGTGTGAGCAAACTAATATATTTAGGACTAATATAAACCTATATTATTAACAAACAGAATCAAAATTCACTGCTCTATAATAATGAATAGAAATAAACGAAATTCTCTTTGTTGATAAAATAAATCGTTCAAACTAAACCATTTTAGTATTTTAACCCCACTCTAAATATTAAATATTGGTTCAATCAAAAGCTCTTACTTTTTTGTTACATGTAATTATGAATACACGTTCGTTTCAATAGCATGGAACAGTAACTATTTCATCATGTTTAAATATTGGTTTTATTACTATTTATTAACTAAATGTTTTATTTTCATCAAATTAGAAAATGAAATTAATAATCCTCTTATAATCGTTACATTTAAAAAACTAATAAATATTTATTGGTTGGATTTCATTGACTACATCTAATCATAGTTTTAAAATCAGCCATTGCTACTACAAAAACAGGTAAAAAGATGCACATATTTTTTTTATAGAAAAACAAAAACTTGCAAACATTAAAGAAATTTTCTTTTACCCGCATTGCTGGGAGATTGGACTAATTGCCAGGCTAATCTAAACTGGTTTGCCATGCGACGGTGATGTCTGGGTTCTAACCTTGGCAGGTGTACTTAAATTTGTTTCTCTAAATGGTTTATATCTCTCTCTCACTCCTCGCAAATGCGGGTATATGTTCTATAAATTCTTTTTTCATAATCTCTACCCCATTATAGTAATTAATTGAGGCTAGTTTGAACGGGGTGACAAAAAACAAACTTTTTTTAATTTACCATAGTGTATTGTGATAGTGTTTTCTTTTTAAATATGGTCAAGAATATTTGCATTCAATTACGTTAGTGGGTTATTGGTAAGATAGGTATAATTTAAAGTCAAAAAACCTTCACTGTCATAGTGGAAAATCGGAAATCCATTTAGGAAAAATCACCCTCGTTACACAATGTCGGGATTTGAACCTTGGCCTCTTTGTCCTTATATATATATCTAATATATTGCGTGACTAACACCTTACACTGTAGACGTCAATTGACGTAGCTATGCGGACTTGTTAAATTGCCTACTATTTAAGAGTTATCATAAATTACATAAAAGTAAACTATAGTACAATCTTCACAGGTAATTACTAAACTCCCTTTTTTGACAGCTTAAAAAGTTACTAAACCTTATTTTGTGTGGTAATACTCAGTCATTTGTTCTACAAATGTATTATTCTAGACCATTTCTAAGTTAATACAGTAATTGTTGGCTAAGCTATACCCTACCAACTTTGGGAACGGTGATAAGAAAATCATAACTACTGATGATATAGAATTACTAAGAAAATAATGGTTATTTCCAAATAGATTAACATCAGTGACTTTTGATCAATGTTTTCAATAAATTATTATTATTATTAGCACCGCGTCTTACTACCCGTTCGGGTTATACGCACTTACGCTAATGTGAAATGGTAGGGTGATTGTGAGATGAAATGAAGGACCTACAGTTTAACGTGGAATACGAACCACGGTGGAGGCCTGGCATTCCTCACATTCACAAGATGTCTTNAGGACCTACAGTTTAACGTGGAATCCGAACCACGGTGGAGGCCTGGCATTCCTCACATTCACAAGATGTCTTGTCAGAGGTGAAGGAAGGGTTTGGTAATCAGATAAATCTTTGCCGGGACCGAATATTGAACCCCGGCCGCCAGCATAGAAATCTGACACCTTACCCCTAGACCGCGAGGTCACCTGTTTGCAATAAAGAAACATCCGAAATTTGTCACTTACCACTTCTTATTTTTCATAAATTTTTAGTCATTTATTTGAGTTACTAGGTTAATGAGTTGTATATCTGTGAACCAAGTTTGTCTCTGAAAATTGGTATGAAATGTCTTGGTTTTTAGAGTTACCCATACTGTACTGATGTATGTGGTCTAGTCAAATGAGTATTTTACCTAAAAATGTAGACGAAAGAATCAACCAAACTGAACCCTAATTCCTCATTGGATTTAAGAATGCCATCCCCACAGTTAATTTCCCATTGTATTTAAAGTTGATATTTTTACTTCCTAGTCTAGTTCAGTTGATATTAATCAACCAGCTGAATCCCCGTTCTTCGCACGGGATATTGTGCTATTATTTATTTTTGGATAAAAATGATTAATTTTTGTTTGAAGTTTAATGGCATGGTTCTTAGCGCTTGCTACCTGAGAAAAACTGCGAGGAGGTGACCACGTATTGTTTCTCATGGGAGTTTTATTTTCAGCAGGCCCCCTTACCTACTGCCTGGGGTGTTATTGAGCGTGGTTATACATCCCCCCCCGCCCCCGGGCCAGGCCCTCTCACTCACACACACAATACAAACACCACCAAATATTAACTGCAGCCTTCTACCGTTTCTTGGAGTTGCATATTAAAACGTAATTATATATATTAACTAATTGTCTGTATTTTTTTTTCATCCCTTAGAATCATCTACGGGTTCAAAAATAATTGCTATATATTTTTTCTAAGGCATCATTAGAACAAACACATCGGATTATTACCCTCCAAACGCTTAAAAAGAGTTTATAAAAGAATATTGTTGATTAGGGTAGCTACTCCGATTTCACACCCTTAATCACAAAACATCGGAATGAAACATCTTTACTTTTCCTAATTATCTTCTAAGGAACACCTGTGCCAAATTTCAGCCCTCTAACGTTGTGGGAAGTGTGAGAATTACTGATGAGTAAGTTAGTCAGAACTTTAGCATATATATATTTATAGTTATTAGTTCAAAACCTATTATTTACCCTTAGTGTACCCCGAATGGTAGAAAGCTTACCTTACATGGTTCTACTATGTCTCAGCTTATAAGATAGGGTCATAGTGTAATCGAGTAGTCTGTCCAGGTAAGACTGCTACCTTTCATTGTAAAAGAGATGTACAGTGTACATATACACACAAACCCGTTAACCACATCAATAGGCTTAATAAACTTTAAAGAAGAGTAACCTAGATATTAAAAATTAATATGTTTATAAAATTTACTTTTATATTTACTTCTAATAAAGGATTTATCATACACTCATTAAAACTTATCAATGCATTTCACAAGAGGGGACAAATTAAATAATAATTTGATCAGAAGTTATGTAATAATAATTTTCCGTGAGACTTATTAAGTAAAAAAAAAAGTAATTTTAGCTTTTTTTAAAAAAAATAAGATATTTATAGAGTTCAAAAATAAGTTACATAATCTTTTATATCAAGGTTCTTCTAACACTGAACAATTCGTCCTACATCTCTTTTTAATTACTCACCGTCAAGAGCTCTGGAATAATTACAGTTGTCTTTAATTTAGTTTCCCCTGCTGGCAACTCAAAGAAATTGGTTCTACGAAAGTGTAGGAAGATGTTGATTTAAGTGGAAAAGATAATGGAGTTTCTTTCACGAACCAAAAGACAGTTTGATTAGCATGTTCAGCACTAGATTTACAACCGATTGTTTTCACAATTCCTTCCACGGGTTATTTAGTGGGTGAAACTGTGTTTTAAATATTTTCAGGGGTGAATGCAGACTTGGGTGCGCTAAAGATGCGAGAGGAAAATTTCCCTAGATTTTTATTCCGAAAAATTTTCCTTTTTTGTTTTCTGAAGGAAAAAAAAACCCGGCTATATAAATGATCTCCAATAAAGCATTTCCAGTGTTTCCGGTTTTCTTCTTAAACTTATGCATTGACTACAGCGCTTGGTGGTTGAATGTGTTACTAACGTCGAGTCTGGCTAGATAATAATGATTCAATATTATAATCAAAGTATTTACGGTTCCATCACCCGGTTCGGTGAGCACATGGCCCAAGGAGTTACTCTCACATTATAATGTAATGCCGATGACGTGGTGATCTGGGTTCGAATTCCGGTCGATTGTACTGAAGGTGGTTTTACTAATTGGTTTTTACAATATTCCAGCACGCAAATTTGGGTGCTTTTCCTCAAAATTTAACATCTTTCATCCCTAATACAAAAGCGTAATTGGTAAATATGACTATAGCCTGAACGGATAGTGATACTCGGTTCAGAAAAATAAAATATAAAAAGAATCATATATCTATCCTTTTCTCCTGCCATCTAAACTATTTGAAAATTTTAAATCCAGGTCATGTATACAATTGGATTGTCATACTAAGGTATCTGATATTTACAAAAATCAAATCACTTTAAATAATATGATACGCAGTTCTTTTTTTTTTTTATTGATAGCCTACTATCATTGCCAATAGCATAATATTATATAGTCCGATTCTGATAGCAATAAACTTTTTTGACAGTTAAAAAAATTACTATTTTTTTTAGTAAATTACATGCCAAGCCACGTGATCTGGAGTCAGGGGTAGACAGGCAGATTCCAAGCGGTCCTTGTTTACAAATAATATGGCCCCAAGCATATATTTTAATATCTACCACTGAAGCTATGTTTCAGTGTTTTTTTTTAAATCTTGTGCGTGTCAAAATACTACTATAGCTACATTTTCAAGTTTTTTACTTCAAAAGTGTTTATTGTTTTGTTTTATAAAAACACCTTTCTACCAGCATTCCACTTAATTCACTTTTAGAACTATCATAAAACATTATAAAATAATATTTTAAGTAAGGAGTGTAGCAATAAGAAATAATAAGACTTTAAAATCGAATATACTCTTATTGTTTTTATGTATATAAAATGAATTGAATCATTAAAAGTTTATTGGCAATTATTTAATCATTAAAAACTCATTTACACTTATTGCCAATGAACTTTTAGTTATTCAATCCATATTCTCTACATAATAACAATAATAGTTATACTCAATTTCAAAGTATTATTGAACCTTTTATGGCAGTAAGAAATAATGAGTCACACATTAACTTTGCTCGTTAGTCCTACAGTAATAAAATGTTGGCTTACTGTTGAATGAAACATAATAAACTGTCCAGCAACGTTGAACATACTTTAAGACTGATATATGAATCTGTTACACCCTAAGAGACAACCATCCCACATCATTGCGCATAATTGAACAGGTTTACGATGCGTTATCTCTCTACTTTAAGCAAATTTATAATAAGCGTGTATTGTATTTAATAATGGGTAATAATGGGCATAGTCCAAAGAGTAAAGAACAGTTGAGCTACGATACAATCAGTGTTCACAATGTCACGCCTTGTAGAGTGTTTACTGGCTTGTTAATATCACAGGCCTAGTCACGCGAGACGTCTAATTAACAACCGGTTGAGCCAATTATGATATTTATATTCAAATTACAGATCACGAATTTAAATTTCATTTTTTAATTTATTCGAGGTATTTAACCTCCACTTTCTGAACCGACTGATTATATCATCACACGATTTATAAACTAACCTAAATCTAGAACAGACACAATATCCAGCCTCGGCCTTTAATTCGTCACTGTAAAAGGGAAACTCCGTATTTCACAACTGATTTTTTTTGGACAGGCCACGAATTGAACCCAGGACCCCTAACTTAGCATAAGACTACAGACACGCTACCATCTGAGATATAGTGTGGGACAAATACTAAGGGCCAGTTTCATAGTCAAGTTTAGTACGCCTCAAGTGCGGCGCTACACTAAGCTCATGACGACACCTACCTAAACTCTAATGGAATGGGCCGTTCTCGCATAGGAAACTGGCCCATTCCATTTTGGTTTAGGTAGGTGTCGTCATGTACTTAGGGTAGCGCCGCACTTGAGGCGTACTAAATTTGACTATGAAACTGGCCCAAAGTCGAAATAACTCGCTTAAACGCTCTTAAACTATTTGAACATGGGTTTGGGTCACAATAGAATTAAATGACCATGTGAATAAATAAATTGGTGTTTCTCTCTAGTTATTATTATTATTATTATTATTAGCACCGCGTCTTACTACCCGTTCGGGCTATACGCACTTACGCTAATGTGTAATGGTAGAGTGATTGCGAGATGAAATGGAGGACCTACAGTTAAACGTGGAGGCCTGGCATTCCCCACATTCACAAGATGTCTTGCCAGAGGATCAAGGAAGGGTTTGGTAATCAGCTAAATATATGCCGGGACCCGAGGATTTAACCCCGGACCCCAGCACAGTAGTCAGACACCTTACCCCTAGACCGCCAGGTCACCTTTCTCTCTAGTTGACCCAACGTACACTAAATTGCTTTTTTATACCGTTGTGGTTTTTTTAAATGAAAATATAAACTGTGTAAAATTATTAATGAAGTGGATCTACCACACAAACCAGTGTGCTTTTAGAATATGTCGGTGATGAGCTACAGTTTCTGACTCAATTACCTCAATAACTAAGCGACGGTGAAAAACAATTTAAAAAAAATGCATATGTGAATCGTTGATCAACATCCATTTATCTAACATCAAACTGTTTTCGTAAGTTCGTAAGTTGTCTTAGGGACCACGCGTTTAACTTAGAAATGCGATTTAGTTTTAACCGAGTGTTTAATTGTGGCGATATTTTCAACAGTTCTCAAAAAGGATTGCAGAGATTTACGGGTATTTATATGTTACAAATGTGTAATAAGTAACCAATCAATTACCTGCGCAAGTAGACAAATGGTTAATTTATCAACTCTTTCTTATCAGAATCGCTGATGATGGGATTCCCCCCCCCCCCC